>JAIUZE010011115.1:0-38826 GCA_022085475.1 Heliosperma pusillum
GTTGGTGTCGTGTTGACTAAGTACCCATAGAGAATTATAATTATATGGCATGTTAAGTCGTATCTTGACCATGTTTTAAAGGTAACCTCTGAGTTAAGATATTAGTTTTGGTTCGGCCATTGTAATTCTAAATGAGTATCTTGGACCATGACATTGATAGGTCCGTACTTTCTTTAACGAGTATATAGTTCATGGTTAATAGCTTTTGTGTCCCGGATTGGTGGGTTTATATCCCAGTCGGGGCATGGTTACCTAATCCACTTTGGGGATGGAGCCAGCTTAAGTACTAGCCATCTCTGCTTAGGGGGTCGCCTAGTAGAGTTTCTTGTGTACTTCTGGTCACGAGACTGGGAATGGAATAGCTGTTGTCGCTAGGTCTGATCAGTCTAGGACTAGGATGTTTTCCTACCTTGTGGTATAGCCTCGAGTTACAGAAGTCGACTATTGACTGCCTAAGAACTTATGCCTGTTTGTAGAAGTATTGATCTTTCATGTATGTATGATTCTATGAGTTCTAGAAGGTGAGATGCAAGCCGGCTAGGATTGATAGAGTTTGGATTAACGGTTGTTAACTGATTCACATGATTACGTGTTGATTAGGGTTTGAGTGTATCAGGGCCATGTTACTTGGTAACCGCTGAGCCAGCATACCAGCTTCCCTACCTCGAGTTATATTTTATTACCGAATTCACATGATAGCTTTCATATGCTAGGTTATATGTTAGTTAACTGTTTCATAACATGAGAAGCATATCATATATGTTAAGGTGTTGTATTTTCTATATACATTGCTTTTATGTTTTTCATGTTTCATTAAACTCGACATTTCGTGGCTGGGAGAACTCGGAGTTACTCCCCACTGACTGTGGCTTCCGTGTTTATATTTAATGCGGTCGAACAGGTGGTGTTGCATATTTGGGGTACATGGACGAGCTAGCGAGTGAAGTTTTACCTTGGACCTATATTCGGTTCATAGTTTGTATATTATTATACACTAGTTTATTTCCGTATTTATACGGGAGATATGTCTCCCGTCTTGTATATTTATTTTGTAGAATATTATTTCGTTTTGTAGCGAACCTTTTTATTATGTAATGACACCTTCGTTATATATTCGTATCTTTTATGTATTTAAATAATTTTTTTTTCTTTCCGTAAATTTGAGGGTGTCACATGCCACAATACCCAAATGGGAAGAACGCCAAACACGAAGGAAACCTGGGCAAAAACAAAAAAGATGCTCCAGAGTTTCCCGGTTACCGTGACATAAAACACAGGTATCTTGAAAGGTGATTCCACGCCTAGAAAGAGCAGATAAACATGGCAAAATCTCATAATTAAGTCGCCAGAGGAAGATAGGAAATTTTGTAGATATATGCTGCGATCAAGCAATTTTCCAGGGAAAGGAATCCATACTATTATCTCGGCAAGGATATCTAGTCTCCAGGAGCCTACTGTATCCACAATTCAAAGTATACTTGCCATCTTCAGTGTATTTCTTATAAATAAAATCATCTGAAATTGGGTTGGGAGGTTCAATGGTAAGAATCTCTTTGCGCAGTAAGGCTCAAAAAACCTAAACACAGCAGAAGGATTTCAGTTTCCATCCAACAGGGTTAGCTCGGAAAAGGAAATGGTGTGGGATGTCAATGGGAGACAAGGTTTTGGAGCCTTTCCATTTATCCAAAGATCAGTTAGACACGATATATCTTTCCCATTCCCCAATTTCCAAACATAGCCGTCATATACTGTCGCTGCTGCTCGACAAAGTCCAATCTTGAATCTGGTCTTGGTGTCAAGTTTCAAGGGCAGACGCAAGATTTTAATTGAAAGGGATAGTGGCGAAGAGAGGAATTTACTACAAGACCCAACAAAGTTTTTTATAGCATTATCTTCTGCACAAATTCTCATTGAAGATAGGCACTATTTGTCAAAAGTTAAAGATGGATAGAAATCTTCTCACAATATGCAAGTGGAAAGGTAAGTGGAAAGCAAATGGATCCCCCCACTTGTCCACCCACTTGCATATTGTGAGAGGAGCACTATCCGTTTTCAGCTTGTAACGGATAGTGGCCATCTTCAGTAAGACGAGTTGTATCTTTTATCTTTGATTAGTAATTTTCTGGTACGACGGTCTTTTCCGTATTTTTTTTTTATAATGTTACTATTTCGAAAAAAATCATTTTTTAGACATAAAAAATGGCCAAGAATTTACCCAAAGTTGGTCACTTTTTTCCCGTGCTATGACAATCTTACAATAAAATTTCTGCTGTTAACTTTTCATTTTTTGAAAAAACAAACACTACACTAATATAGTAGAAAGTAAAATAATAGAAAAATAATTGATCCTATTACAAAACGATTCAAATCGTCGTAGGATAGTTTTGAGTGGTTTGTTCGTTATAGGATTGTTCATGCTCGGGTATGATGGTAGAATTGTTTAGGATCGTAAATGCTTATTTGTGTACTAATTTTGCAAGGTGGTTGTTTTTTTGTATTTGCACCTCTAAATTAAAGATTTATGTAATACTCCCTCCTATTCTACATAACCTTCCCTCTTTTCTTTTTCATCTATTCATAAGATTTTCCCTCTTTTCTTATTTAGTAAACTTGTATACTTATTGTAATCACGTAACCCCACAACAATACCCCACAATACTCATACTTTATCTTTTTTTAATCACTTTACCCCACAATAATATTTATTTTAATCACATCACTTCACAATAACATCCTACAATATCTTCCCTCTCTCCAATCACCTTACTCCACCACAATATTTTACCTTATTTAATTAATCATCCTTAATTTTTGTGTCATCCATGAATGGGGAACGTTATCGGGAATAGGAGGGAATATATTTTAATAGAGTACTAACATTATACGATGCAACACAAATTATAATAACTTTTTTCACAAAAGCTTGTTTATCCAAGCTATTTGTAGGATCTTACGATCCTCTATTCGATCTTGTCACTCTTTCGATTCAAAATAAGATCATGATCCTGACAAGTGACAACCTTGTTTCGTCCTTTAATTTTTTTGAATAATAATACTCCTTCAATTCTCAATGACCTTCCCCTTTCATTTTAAGACAAAATTTAAGAAAACACTACCCCACCATATAATTCAATTTGGACCACACAAATACACTACCCCACTATACAATTAAAACTTCAACCACACAAACACTTACCAAAAAAGAAAATAAGGAAGAGATTGTGAATAGACGAAAAAAAAAAAAGTTATTGAGAATTGGAGGGAGTATTTTAGTTTGATTTTTTCTCTAAAGTATTCTAAGTTTCAAATAAATGTACAATTAATGTTACTTATTATAGTATATAAATTATTTTAGTACTTAATTTAAGAGAAAAGGAATGGTTAAGATCTTACTAAATTACTTAGAGGTCTAGACGTCTAGTGTTCTAATCATGTTTCACTCAATTTTTGCACATATATACCGAAATAAAAGACAAACTGTGGGCTACATCCCCATATCCCCTGTGTCTAGTTCGTTTTAGGGATCAAACCCCATATCCCCTGTTACATTATAGATAGAACTTGAAACATTAAGCAACTGAGACATGGTAACCTAATTCGCCGTGGAAGTGCAAGTGACTAGGGTTGTGTATCGGTCCAAAACTTGACCGGACTGACTCGGATTCGGTTTGGACCGGATCGGAATTGTCAAAACTTCGGGACTAGACCGGATTACAAAAATTCCGGACTTGGATTGGACCAGATAAATTCATGTCCAAGACCGGACAAGGCCGGTTGGACGGGAATTTTAAATTACGTGCTCACTTTTTCAAATTCCAGTCAAAAAGTTTTGGTCCATTGGACCGGATGGGAACGGACCGGATTAAAATATAATTTTAAAGGGGAAAAAATCAAATGATAATTATTCTAGTCTTTCTCGTCCATACCCGTCCAGACCGGAAATCGGAAACCGGAATCTAAAAAAATGATGGACTGGAGACTGGTACGGAATTTTTAATTCCAGTTCGATAGATTCCGTTCCAGGCCGGATTTTTCACACCCTCTACAAGTGACAACAAGTTTGTGAAGTAAGGAACAAACCCATAACAATTCAGCCATAACTCCAGCTAATGCGCAGAATTCCGCTTTAGGGGAGGACCGATCTAATGTTTGTTGCTTCCAAAAAAAACAAAAGTTGGGATTGATACCCAAATAACAAACGTAACCCGTTGTTGAGACATAATCATCTTTGTTTCTCGTCCAATCGGTACTGCAAGAAACATGAAGGGAATTAGGTGTGCGAACATGCCGTTGAAGGTCTAGATCTTGAGAACCTTAAGGTACCGTAGACATTTTAGTGCAGACTAGTTACCCTCCTTGGGTTCGTTCAGATACTTGGCAAGTGTGTTGACGTTAAAGGCTAGCTATATCGAGACGGGTTAACGGTAGGTATTGTAGAACCGTGAGACTCGATAACGGGAGAGTAAGTGGTGATAGGAGTGGATGTAGGTTTAATACCGAGAAGATTAAGGAGGCCATTCATGTATATGAAGGGATTCGTAAGTACTTAAAACGATTTTAATACCGAATCTCCAGGACCATATGTATGTTAGAAATCATAATTAAACATAAAAGAGTAATCGAATTACCTCGCAGCGGAATTAATCCGTGAGAAATAAAATCCAGCAATATAAGAAAATAAGAACCGGATCTGAATAACCCAACTGGTACAAACAAATAAGAGCACCCCAATCGTAGTGCCTCCACTAGTATCCATACGTATGAATAGGAGATACGATTTGTATGCTAGTACAAGGTAGAGTTTATTATTTCTCACAGAAAGAATAATATGATAGAAACTGACTCCCTTATATCTGTATATATATAGGGAGGTAAAGACTCAGTTTCCTAATTAAACTCTTACCTTAATCGCAACTAGGCCTAATCCATTTAGAACCCTATTTCCATATTTCTATCTTTAACTATAAATAGGAAATACCGTATTCATCTAGTGTGTGACCCAATCGGACCGTTTAATTCTACACAAGTCATTAAATAATTTAATACTCGGTCCGTAAGCGGCTTCTAGCAAAACGTTACAGTTACATAGAATATAAACTGGGTTACCTTAATTGGACTCGGGACATAAATCCAACAGTATAAACTTTGGGTTATGAGTAGGTCGTGGGAGTTGGGAGTAACCTGAATGCCGAGGAAGTGTGATCAAGAAATTAGATCGTACTGTGTCAACCTTAACTGACTCCCACTTGTACTGTGTCCAATTAAACATGTCGTTTTGCTTCTATTGCTCCAATCAAGACTAAGGTAAGAAAAAGTGTCAACAATATATGCCTCAATCATTTTTCTCGAATCTCAGAGTTGAATTGTTAAAGCAGACGAGTGACAATCACCTCGTCTGAGCGCGGCCACGCATTTTACTATTCACACTCTTCGAGAGGCCAGAAACAATAACCTTCCTTCAGTAAGGAAGGAACAAATCTCATCTTGTTTAACCACATCCCATCACATGATCCATAATAAGTCCAAGCTAGCATTGTCTTTATAGCCACCAGTCACGGTTGGCGTTTGACAATGTCAAAACAAATTATTTAGCATGTATAGAATAGTAAAAAAACTCAGGTCTAAAGACTGTATATTCACTACAAGCTAGTAATAAGAAACTTTACTAAAACTAAGCGAATCCGTAGTAAAGTTCTTAATGGGTCTGTCTAATACATGTTCTCTAACATGTACCCATATGCCTGGTTTGATATCCCAATATCATGACTTAAGGAACGTAGTCATCAACCAGCTCATATACTAATCATTTTAGGCATTCAAGTGTTCCATTTAATGCCCTAATTAGAGACTATAATAGAATACATCATCTAAATAGAGTTCCAAAACTAAGTCACGTACTTAGTGATCTATTTAATCAATGTAGACTATTGTGAAACAAACATTCAATTAAACAATAAAATGAATTAAATAAATAATATTAATTTTATTGAATAAAAGAAGTAAATGTTACATATAAATAATTTAACATGTCAAATAAACTCCCACTAAAACAAAGACCTTATAAAACGACTAAGACCACTCGCTAATGCATCTTAGACCAACAGCCGCTCTATGACTCTCATGTTTAGGCTGTGGGAGAAGCTTTGTTAAGGGATCTGCAACATTTGCATCAGTCGTTACTCTGCATATTTTCACATCACCTCTATCAATGGTTTCTCTAATAAGGTGATATCTTCTAAGTATGTGTTTGGATTTTTGATGTAACCTCGGTTCCTTGGCTTGCGCAATAGCACCATTATTATCACAATAAATGTCTATTGGGCCATAAATGCTAGGAATCACTCCGAGTTCAGTGACAAATTTAAGAATCCAAACATCTTCCTTTGTTGCTTCTAAAGCAGCAATGTACTCAGCCTCTGTTGTAGAATCAACCATAGTGTCCTGTTTGGAACTTTTCTAGCTAATAGCTCCACCATTTAGCAAAAAGACATATCCAGATTGAGATCGAGAATCATCTCTATAAGTCTGGAAACTAGCATCGGTGTAACCACTTACAACGAGCTCTTCATCCCCACCAAATACCAAAAACATATCCTTAGTTCTTTTCAGATACTTTAAGATATTTTTGGCAGCTGTCCAGTGACCTTCACCGGGATTATATTGGTATCTACTCGTCATACTCAATGCACAAGCTACATCAGGACGAGTGCATAATAACATGGCATACATGATGGAACCTTGGCAGAAGCAGGGGAATCTTACTCATGCGCTCTTGCTCAGCGAGTGTCAAAGGACACTGAGTCTTGCTAAGAGTGATGTCATGAGACATAGGTAAGAATGACTTAGACCAATAAGTTTGTTAGGTCTATCTCTATAGATCCTTATACCCAAGATATAAGTTGCATCACCCATATCTTTCATGAAAACAACTTCCAAGCCAGTCTTTCACGGATTGCAGCATTGGAATGTCATTTCCCATCAGGAGAATGTCATCGACATAAAGAACTAGAAATGCAACTGCACTCCCACTATTCTTCTTATACACACAAGGCTCTTCTTCGTTTCTAAGGAAACCAAACTCTTTGACTGCCTCGTTAAAACGAAGATTCCAACTCTGAGATGCTTGCTTCAATCCATAAATGGATCGTTGAAGCTTGCATATCTTCCCAGCATGTGTTGTGAAACCTTCAGGTTGTGTCATATACACATCCTCTTACAGATTTCCATTAAGAAAAGCTGTTTTCACATCCATTTGCCAAAAATTTCATAGTCATGAAATGCAGCAACTGCTAGAAAAATACGAATGAATTTAAGCATCGCTACTGGAGAATAGGTTTCATCATAGTCAATACCATGAATTTGCTTGAAATCTTTGGCTGCCAGTCGCGCCTTATATATATCCATATTTCCATCCATGTCAAACTTCTTCTTGAAGACCCATTTGCACTCGATGGTTTTAACGTCATCGGGTGGATCAACCAAAGTCCATACTCGGTTATGGTACATGGACTCCATTTCGGATTTCATGGCCTCAAGCCATTTTTCAGAGTCAGAACCCATCATTGCTTCTTTAATTATATGACTTAGGCTCATCATTTTCTACTAAAAGTAGATCACAATGCTCAGTCATTAAGAACCCATACCTTGCGGGATCCCTACCAAAATTGGATCTCTCAGATCTACGTAGGGCAGGTTCCACAGGAGTAGACACTACAACTCTTTATAAATCTAATCGATCTTCCTCCTCATTTGGTGGAGGAATGTCCTGTGTTTCTCGAATTTCTTCGAGATCAATTCTACTCCCACTGGTTCCTTTGGAAACAAATTCTTATTCCAGAAAAACACCGTACCGAGCTATAGACACTTTGCCCTCAGATGGGTTGTAGAAATATTACCTTTTAGTTCCCTTAGGATACCCTACAAAGAAGCATTTTTCGGATTTGGCGCCAAGCTTTTCCGGAATTAATTTCCTTACAAAAGCCTCGCAACCCCAAATTTTTAAAAAGACATCTTAGGAACATTTCCAGTCCATATCTCATATGGTGTCTTTTCCACCGACTTTGATGGACACCTGTTAAGTGTAAAAGCAGAAGTTTCAAGTGCATAACCCCAAAATGAAATTGGAAGACTAGAAAGACTCATCATAGAGCAACCCATATCAAGTAAGGTTCGATTCCTCTTTTCAGACACACCATTCCTTTGTGGTGTTCCTGGTGGAGTTAGTTGTGAAACAATTCCACAACCTCTAAGATGATCACCAAACTCTTGGCTTAAGTATTCACCTCCACGATCTAATCGTAAGGCTTTAATTATCTTGCCAAGTTGGTTATGCACCTCATTCTGAAATTCTTTGAACCTTTCAAAGGATTTAGACTTGTGTTTCATCAAGTAAACATAACCATATCTACTGAAATTGTCAGTAAATGTTATGAAATACTGGAATCCACCTCTAGCGGTATGACTCATTGGACCACAAACATCAGAATGTATAAGTGTGGAAATATATCTGTATACATCCCTTTAATCTTATAGGATTATAATGAAATTACGATTTATGTGATTAACGGGTCATAAACAAAATTGCATAAAATCAAAAGGATTAGGAATAACCTTTAGTCCTCGCAAATTCGGCCTAAGAACAGATATCAAAGTAGATATCCTCCTAATTGTCTCACCCAAGATTGATCGAGAAATGCCCTTGTATTTGCTAGAAAAAGAATCAAAAGTTACTGTTAACTTTTAGTTTTTTTTTTTTGTGTTTTGTGTGATGGAGGCACTAGTGAGAATACAATTAGGTTTAGAATTTTCTCCTACTTCCCTTTTTCTTCTCCTTCTCACGGCACTCCTACTAGGGTTTTATGGGGAGATTTTTGTCTCCTCAAAATAACTACCCATTGACTAAAAACCGAGTGTATCTGGATACTTTCGTTTTTGATCATGTTAGCTTCCAATATAATGTAATATATTATAATCGTCGTTTTTACATGGACCGACATTATAATATATCATTAATTATAAATATCTGTATATTTATAATTTGCCAATTAATTATAACGGTTTATGTTTAATTAGCTTACATTATATATACAACAATTAAATATAACATTTTATATTCAATTTACGAATTACAGTTAATTCGTCTCAGCTAACTTTATTTAATCATTATTAAATAATCGTCTCATCATCACATTGACTAACCTTTTAGTCAAATACACTGACTAACCTTTTAGTCATATAATAGGCATCAATATGATCATTTTCTCAAATAATCACATCTCTCAAACACATCCTATAGGTGTGAATTTTAGGGACCAGTTGATCACCGCCATCTGTATGACAATAACGTCAAACTTATCTAGCAAGCCAACCGTTATTGATAAACGTTAATCAACTGATTATTATACAAAGTATACCCTGTGAACCTACAGAGATTTATTTATGTTATTGCACTAAATGTGGAGGACACTGGCTCCAACAATCTCCCACTTGTCCGTACAAGGTATGTGCGATAACCGATTCTCATATCCATTATAAATTTCTCCCACTCAATGTAAACCAATTTGCAAAGTCCGTATTCACAAAGGTCGTAGTTTACAAGTGATCAGTATCAAGAGTGGTTTCCCCGAACTATAGAGTAACTTAACTGATAAACGAATCTTCATTCGAGCATGGCCATGCATTTCAGTTACAGCTCCCTCGAGTGGCCTGAGAAATATCATATCCTGATAAAGGTTGGATATTTTCTTCAACTCGAATCTTGCAGATACAAGCGCAGTATGAAATGACCCAGTGAAAATCTACTTAGCCTCCTGTTACGGTCGACCATGAGAAAGAAACCAAAGTCACCCAAAAACTGCCTTTATCTCAAGAGACAGTCGATAGTCAAAAGAATCGACTCTAGGAACACTATGGATGTCCTATCCACGACCCGACACTTAATGTTCTGAAACATTTAGGACTCCATAACGTCGTCACGAAAATGTCCTGCGCAGTATCATTATAACCCGCATCTGTGATCGATCAGTCAACAGTTTGACTTATGGCTCGTTGAACCCACCATCAATCGACGTCACAAAATAATTGCCAGAGTTATCAGCTCATGTAGGCAATTACGGACCCAAAACAAATATAATGTAATTCAGTTCACTTTGTGGTGTTCAATGTTGTCTGTACAACCCACATGAAAAACAAAATATAAAACATAACGATGATTTTATGATAGTTTTATGAAAAAGATACAGGTGTCTAATCCATATAAAACAACTAATACAACTCAGGAACACGCTTAATTCCCATGGAAATAACGTGCCCTTCATGCTTATCATATCTTAACGGTTTAGTGAGAGGATCTGCAACGTTATCATCCGTAGCAATCTTGTCTATCACTATCTCCTTTTGCTCCACGTAATCTCGGATCATGTGAGCCTTCCGTTGTACATGCCTAGACTTGTTGCTGGACTTAGGCTCCTTAGCCTGGAAGATGGCACCACTATTATCACAATAGATGGTGATCGGGTCATCCGAACTAGGAACTACGGTTAGTCCCTGTAAGAACTGACGCATCCATATAGCTTCCTTCGCAGCCTCTGAAGCGGCATAGTACTCGGACTCAGTCGTAGAATCTGCTATAACATTTGTTTGGAGCTTTTCCAGCTGACCGCAGCGCCATTAAGAGTAAACACGAATCCAGACTGAGATTTCGAGTCTCTCGATCCGTTTGGAAGCTAGCATCGCAGTCACCGATTGCGCATAGCTCAGTGTCACCTTAATAAGTCCATCCCAATCTTAGTCCTCCGTAGGTACTTAGGATATTCTTAACAGGCTATCAGTGTGTTCACCTGGAGTTGCCTTGGTACGAACTTGTCATACTCAATGCATATGCCCCGGTCGGACGTGTGCCATATCATGGCATACATGATCGATCTTATAGTGATGCCTAAGGAATCACTCATGCTTGCTCGGACTCTCCGATGTCTTTGGTGCCTGAGCTTTATCAAATGCATCCACGAGGACCATGGAGGTTCCCCTTCTTGGAGTTGGTCATGCTGAACCTCTCTAGAATCTTATCTGTATAAGACTCCTGACTGAGAGATAACATCCGCCGTGATCTATCTCTGTAGATACGGATCCCCAAAATTCTTTGTGCTTCACCCAGATCTTTCATCTGGAAATGGTTCTTTAACCAAACTTTTACCGAAGTTAAGAGAGGTATGTCATTCCCAATCAAGAGTATGTCATCGACATACAATATTAGGAAGACAATCTTGCTCCCACCCGACTTGATATATAAGCATGGTTCCTCGACCGATCGAGTAAATCCATTCTCTTTTATCACCTGGTCGAAACGATGATTCCAACTCCGAGAAGCCTGCTTAAGTCCATAGATGGAACGCTTAAGCTTGCATACCTTATTAGGATTTTTAGGATCAATGAAACCTTCGGGTTGTACCATGTACAACTCCTCCTCCAAATAACCGTTTAAGAAGGCGGTTTTCACATCCATCTGCCAAATTTCATAGTCATGAAAAGCGGCAATCGCTAAGATTATCCGAATGGAACGCAGCATAACTACGGGTGCAAAAACTTCATCATAGTGCAATCCTTGCACTTGAGTGAAACCCTTTGCCACTAGTCGTGCCTTGTATGTCTCTGGTTGTCCTTCTACAGAATGCTTTAGTTTCAAAGCCAGTTGAACTGAAGAGGCCGACCTTATAAGGAAGTCAAACCAGATCCCACGTCATTCTCATACATAGAGTCCATCTCGGATTTTGCATGGCTTCAAGCCAAGTTAGAGTCGGCAACAGGGTCATGGCATTTTAGGTAGCGGGTTCGTACTCTCTAAGAGAAAACGTCATCTCTTTCCATTTTCCTAAACAATACCAATGTATCTGTCTGAGGAATGGAGACTCTACCCGACATCTTAGTGTTCCTCAGGCATATTTACCGCAGCGATGATTGAAGGAAAGTTTCCTCCATTGGTTGCTCGGGTTGTTGGTTCTGAACTCGACAGATCGAAGGTTCCATGACTGGTCCTATCTTCGAGAATCTTTCTAAGAACGTGCATAGCCGCAACAAAAAACGATGTTCTGTATGCGAGTAAAAGTAATCGACAAACATCCCTTTTGGATAACCAAATAAACGTATGTCTGCGATCGTGGGCCGAGCTATCGTCAGCGTATCCATTTGGGACAAAGCCTCGCAGCCCCAAACCGAATAAATTAAAGGACAAGTTCGGGGAACGTTCCCTTCCCAAAATTCATATGGAGTTTGTCTTAAGCTTTAGACGGACTTCGGTTAAGTAGTAGAGCAGCTGGACAATTAGAGCACTTTAATCCCATAATGAGACAGGCACAACCTTGTAACTCATCATGGATCGAAACATATCAAGCAATGTTCGATTTCTCCGTTCGGACACACCATTCAATTGTGGTGTTCCAGGTGGAGTTAACTGTAGTACTACACCACAGTCTTTAAGGTGTTGATCAAACTCATTCGAAAGATATTCGCCCCCACGATCTGAACGTAGTGCTTTAATCTTTCTATCCAGCTGGTTTTCAACCTTATTCTGGAATTCTTTGAACTTGTCAAAGGACTCACTTTTATGCTTCATTAAGTAGACATAACCATATCTACTCAAATCGTCTGTGACAGTGATAAAATATCTATAGCCATCTCTAGCGTTGATTGACATAGGTCCACACACATCAGTATGTATGAGTCCTAATAGGTCAGCAGCGCGCATTCCAACACCTTTGAAGGAAATTCGAGTCATTTTGCCTATGAGACATGATTCACACGTGCCAAAAGATTCATAGTCAAATGGGGAGATAGTCCCATTATCAATGAGCTTTTTCACGCGTTTTTCATTTATGTGTCCCATACGGCAATGTCATAGATAGGTTTGATCTTTGTCACCAACCTTTGCTTTCTTATTAATCACATGCATTATATCTGTGGTTTGATCTAAAACATATATTCCATTCATGGAAACAGCTTTACCATAAATCATATCGTTTAAAGAGAAAATACAGCTATTATCCTTTATTAAAAACGAAAAACCGTCCTTATCAAGTACGGAAACAGAAATAATGTTTTTCGACAAACTGGGTACATAGTAACAATTATTCAGCAATAACTCAAAACCACTAGGGAGTTGGATTACATATGTTCCCACTGAAACGGCAGCAACTCTAGCTCCATTCCCCACTCGCAGGTCCACATCACCCTTTGCGAGAGTTGTGATGCTTCTTAGGCCCTGCAAATGATTACACAGATGAGAACCACAACTAGTATCTAGTACCCAAGTTCCGAAACTTGCATGGTTAATCTCAATCATATGAATAAAAGATGACGTACCAACAGGAGTGACGCGGCCTGATTTTACGTCTTCAGCATACACGGGACAGTTCCGCCTCCAATGCCCAGTCTTGTGGCAATGGTGGCACTCCGTGTTTTCCTTGCTCTTTGTCTTGCCTTGTGAGCTACCGCTAGTCTCACCAGGCCCACTCTTGACCTTTCCTGGCTTTTTGAACTTCGGCTTCCCTACAGCTAGGTCAGCTGAGCCTTGCCCTTACCCTTACCCTTGTTGCCAATCATGAGAATGTCCTGCTTCAAGCTCCCACTCAATTTCAGATCACTCTCGGTCTGTACGAGAAGTGAGTGGAGCTGATGAAGACTTTTCTTCATATCATTCATATAGTAATTTGCCCTGAAAAGGGCAAAACCATCATAAAGTGAATGAAGCACACGATAATAATTCTTCTCATCGATTTTACAACCAAGAGCCTCCAGCTTCTCGACATTCTCGATCATAGCAAGAATGTGTGGGCTAACCGCTTGGCCCTTCTTGAGTTTCGCTTCAAAGAAGCGACAGGTATACTCATAGCTAACGATCCTCGGAGCTTTCGAGAACTCGTTAGAGAGAGTGGTGAAAATCTTGTTTGCACCCTGCGCTATGAATCGCCTCTGCAAATTGGATTCCATTGAAAAGATGAGTACGTTCTTTATCGCACCCGCCTCCATTACGAAATCACTATAAGCAAGTGATTCATTGGCTCCTGCATTGGGGCCTGGGTTAGTCGGTAGAGGCTCAGTCAAGTACTTGAGCTTACCGTCAGCAATGGCAGCATTCCGTAATGCCGCCTCCCAGTCCGCAAAGTTGGACCCATCATTCTTCAGTCGCGTGGACTGATTCATGTTGTCCATAAAGATCTTTAGCCAGGACTCGCGAGCGAGTGTAGCACTTGGCATTGGGTCGTCTGTACGTCCAGCCATTTGTTATTTTAGCAGTTATATCTTTATATAACGGATTCAAGAAACTGTGAAAAGAAGAAAAATTATGATAAGTTTCATCGTTTTAAAATTAAGTCTTAATGCAAAAACTGTTTAATGCGATGACTCATGCATTTATACAATTGACCTCCCTCAAGAATTATATAAATGATCCCAAGACTCAATTTCTGTAAATTGATAAGCCAACCTCTTGGCTAATTCTACCTTTAGAATTCTCGGTCGATAAATTTCTGTAAATTCTATCTTTTAGTCCATTATAATCCCGAGATATTACTCGGACTACAATGTTGAAGTAAAATAGGTCAACACTCACTACTTACCCAACGTAGAAGGGGTCATATTATGACTTCCGACGAAGAAGGGGTTCATAGTAGTTTTTCCTATAAAGACTAATCTCAATTTTCATTTTAGAGGAAGATCCCATCATCTTAAATTTAATTCATTTTAAGTGAACAAATTTCTAGCATTTCGTGAATGATTTAGACTAAGGTGATGGCCCTATGAACGAGTGACATCTGTATGTCTATGATGAAAATTCAAACTATATGAATCATTTTTCATGCAATTTAGGTGGTTTGGTTTAGGCGGAATATGATGCAATTATTTAACATGTGAATGAAAAGCAAAAGAACGAAAAATACGTAAACTATTACAACGGTCCTAGTGTGGCCTATCTACCAAAATGAACAGTAAATACAAGTTTGGAATCCATCCTAATGGACCCGAGAAGCTTGACTTTGTCTCATCTTGGTCCATGTAGCGGGAGTAAGCATCCGATCTCCATCTTTAGTCTTCTTAAATTACATTTTCAAATTTACAAAATAAACCTATTTACATTCTAATTCCAAAAACATAATTAAAGAAATAAAAGGAGATTCGAGATCTCATAAATACATCCAAACCATGTTTCCATCATTACGAAAACATGATTAACTAAGGTCATACTAGGTATTACATTTTTCAACCAATTGCAAAAATACGTAAATAAAACCATTCATTCATTCATTCATTCGACAAAAATAAAATGCATCAACTATATAAATTAATTCTACAAGACATAATTCATTAATTATGTTGATTAATTATCCAAACCACCATTATATACGATCAAAATTATGTGACAATTCCTTAATTGCCCACAACAATTTTAATCTTCCATAATCCATTTTTATTTTAAACCTTTTTAAAATAATCGGGTATCATTATTGTGAACCTTTTCACAATAACAAACAAACAAACAAACATTATCTTTATAATGCCCAAAAAAAAAAACAAACAAAAATTTTTTTTTTTTCTTCTGATTACAGTACCAGTCCCAAAAAAAAATTTTTTTTTACTTTCTTTCTTCTCGGTTTATAACAAAAACCGAAAAACAATACACAAAAAAAATTTGTTGCTGCCATTTTTCAAAAAACAGGAAAAAAAAAAAAAAAAAAATTTTATAACTGTGAACAGTAACACGGGCAGCAAAAAAAAAAATTTAATCAAATTAAACCGTTTTAATTCGATCAAGCTTATATTAACTAGATCGGTACAAAACAAACAATGCCTAATCGTTATTAAACATTGATACAAATAGATGATTCAAATTAACCTTTTAATATGAACATCTAAAACAGTTTATACCGAAAAATATAGCACAAAAATTGATGTTCAGTAACATCCAATACAATTCCATTTACATTCTAATTTAATCCTTATTAAATTAAAATATCAACAAATTCATATATTATCATCTTTAACAGATTAAAACAATAATATGAATGAATCTATAATGGAACCCTAAAAAAAAATAATCACCACGGCAAAAAAAAATTAAAACCGTGAGTTTTAAAAAAAAATTCGGATTTTTTTTTTTTCAATAATCATACTATTAAATATTTATGAAAATCACATAAAATAATTTCATAGCCCTAAGGCTCAGATACCACTTGTGGGAATATATCTGTATACATCCCTTTAATCTTATAGGATTATAATGAAATTACGATTTATGTGATTAACGGGTCATAAACAAAATTGCATAAAATCAAAAGGATTAGGAATAACCTTTAGTCCTCGCAAATTCGGCCTAAGAACAGATATCAAAGTAGATATCCTCCTAATTGTCTCACCCAAGATTGATCGAGAAATGCCCTTGTATTTGCTAGAAAAAGAATCAAAAGTTACTCTTAACTTTTAGTTTTTTTTTTTTGTGTTTTGTGTGATGGAGGCACTAGTGAGAATAGAATTAGGTTTAGAATTTTCTCCTGCTTCCCTTTTTCTTCTCCTTCTCACGGCACTCCTACTAGGGTTTTATGGGGAGATTTTGGTCTCCTCAAAATAACTACCCATTGACTAAAAACCGAGTGTATCTGGATACTTTCGTTTTTGATCATGTTAGCTTCCAATATAATGTAATATATTATAATCGTCGTTTTTACATGGACCGACATTATAATATATCATTAATTATAAATATCCGTATATTTATAATTTGCCAATTAATTATAACGGTTTATGTTTAATTAGCTTACATTATATATACAACAATTAAATATAACATTTTATATTCAATTTACGAATTACAGTTAATTCGTCTCAGCTAATTTTATTTAATCATTATTAAATAATCGTCTCATCATCACATTGATAACCTTTTAGCAAATACCATGACTACCTTTGGCATATAATTAGGGCATCAATATGATTATTTCTCAAATAAGTCACTATCTCTCAAACACATCCTTTAGGGTGATTTGGGACCAGTTGATCACCGCCATGTGTATGACAATAACGTCAAACTTATCTAGCAAGCCAACCGTTATTAATAAACGTTAATCAACTGATTATTATACAAAGTATACCCTGTGAACCTACAGAGATTTATTTATGTTATTGCACTAACTGTGGAGGACACTGGCTCCAACAATAAGGCCTAATAAATCACTCGCCCTCTCACTGTAACCAGTAAAAGGCGTTTTTGTCATTTTGCCAAATAAACAAGATTCACATCTATCAAATGATTCAAAATCAAATGAATCTGAAAGTCCATCTTTATGAAGCTTTTGTACGCGCTTCTCATTTATATGACCCAAACGACAATGCCAGAGGTAAGTAGGATTAGAATCATTAGTTTTGAATCTTTTGGCATTAATGTTATAAACCTGTTTAGTTAAATTTAGAACATATAACCCATCAATAATATGAGCTTGACCATATAAAATACCATTGCGCATAATAGAACAACATTTATCTTTTATTTGAATATCAAAACCATTCATGTCCAAACACGAAATAGAATAATATTCCTGCTAATGGCGGGTACATGATAACAGTTATCCAGTTCTAAAATTAAGCCAGAAGGCAAAGATAAATGAAATGTTCCTACAGCTAAAACAACAACTCTTGCTCCATTGCCAACTCGTAGATCCACTTCACCTTTTGCCAATGTTCTACTACTTTTTAGCTCCTGCACATTACAACAAATGTGACAACCACAACCGGTATCTAATACCCAAGAAGTAGAACAACGAATAGTAACATTTACTTCTATAACATGAATACCAGAAGTGGAGGCAACAGCTCCATTCTTCACATCTTCCAAGTACTTTTTGCAGTTCCTCTTCCAATGCCCCTTTTCATTACAATAATGACAACCATCTTCAGAGGGCTTTCCCTTTACTGACTTGGGCTTGTGTTTGAATTTAGCAACATTTGCCTTACTCTTACCCTCACCCTTATCCAAGCCTTGCTTTTTAAAGCCCTTTCCCTTATGTATCATCAGAGCATTAGGTTTAGGAGCCTTCTTAATGTTAGGCTCAGCTGTCTTAAGCATCCCATGCAATTCTTTTAGAGATTTATCCAAGTTATGCATATTATAATTCAAACTAAAATCATTATAACTTGGATTCAAGGACTGAAGCACAATATCATTAGCCAACTCTTGGCTTATTCCAGCATTAAGTCTTTCAAGATTATTTAAGTACCCAATCATTTTTATGACATGTGGATTGACAGACTCATCTCTTCCCATCTTGCAGTCAAAGATAGCCTTAACAGTATTGTACCTTTCAGTTATAGCTTGTTCCTGAAACAAGGCTTTCAGGTTTTCAACAATCTCATAAGCCGACTCCATGCTCTCATTTTGCTTCTAAAGCTCAGAGTTCATGGTGGCAAGAATAATACAACAAACATCAGTATTAGCATCAGAATGCTCTTTCCACACATTCTTAATGTTGGAAGGGATATTACTATCTGGTTTCTTAGGTAATGCATTCTCAAGGACATATACCTTTTTCTCCTGCTTGAGAACAATTCTCAAGTTACGATACCATTCCAGGAAGTTTGAACCATTCAACTTTTCCTTCTCAAGGAGGGAACGAAGAGAAAACGAATTGGTGATATGAGACATTATCTACAACAATAAAATATACAAGTATAAGTGACATGTTAAAAATATGCAACAAATATTGTCTTACACAAATTTAAGACTACAAATTATACAAGTAACCCGCATACATGTACAATATTCCAAGACCCCAAATACCTATAATTTAAGTGAGCTTTGGCTCATCGCCCAAAGTATAAGGATTAAGGTAAACATCTCTATTTTAATTGTATCTCATATACAACTCTCAGTTTGTTAAATAATCATCATATGAATTTTAACTATTTGCCTCAAAGTTCAAAACTGTTTTGAAATTTTTTTTGTTAAGACAACCAACATACATGTGAGAATAACTGTTATCCGGCCACCTGGTCAATTTACATAACCAGAATACTCTACTTTGGCAGGCCCATTACATAATGATATAAGTTTATTACAGTCATTAGGTTGGAAAGGCATTAACTTAATATTTAGATTAATTGAGGGATTTAAACATATATACCTACCATTAAAGCATACTAATGAACATATACATATTACATGCATCTCATACATGAAGGAATCAACATTAGCATGTCTCAATATAAAATAAAGGCATATCATTAACATAATCAGATCAATGAAACATTACAAATATCAACATTTAAAACAAAAACAGCCAAAAATTCAATCGAACCATTCGTCGAATTTGGCCTTTAAACGTAGACCCTGCAGTCCTGTTTAGAATGTCGTTTACATGCGAAAAACACTACTGTTTAATCAAATTCCGACACTCAGAACTGATAAACAAAATTTATGAAACAATTTCAATAAATCGTGTTTTCTAAGTTAATCTTATTAAGTTAGTCGCACACAAATATGAGTTTAAGGTCAAAAAAAATATATCCAATATATATAACATAACACTAATCAAATTAAGTTTATACATGTTAACCAATTAACATTAATACCCTAAACAACAGTATCAAATATTACAATTGACAATCAAAAAGTGAAACTCTTTCAAACTGTTACTCTCAAAGTTACATAACAATTGCTAATGTCCTTTCCGTCATACGTACTTAACCAAATAACAAACTCTTATGAACACACGAGATTGCCAAAACCAATTGCAGGCATACAATATGATCAAATCAGCAAAAAGAATACTCAAGCATGTGAATGTCACAATTAAAACCAACATCTTAAGTTTCATTGCAGACTTTTGCATGGACCCTCCCAAATTGAAACATCTCATATAGGAAAATTTGCGACAGATCAAAGAAAAGAGATAGAGTAGCCGTCAACCCTTGTAACTACCATCTCATTATCTTATGCAATCTATATTATTACACGTATACGCACATACCAAAACATACATATACGGCGGCAATCTCAATTCGATACATATCGAACGATTAATAAAAGATAATTTGTTCTTTGACATTACATATTAGCTCTGATACCACTGAAGGGATTCGTAAGTACTTAAAACGATTTTAATACCAAATCTCCAGGACCATATGTATGTTAGAAATTAGAATTAAACATAAAAGAGTAATCGAATTACCTCGCAGCGGAATTAATCCGTGAGCAATAAAATCCAGCAATATAAGAAAATAAGAACCGGATCTGAATAACCCAACTGGTACAAATAAATAACAGCGCCCCAATCGTAGTGCCTCCACTAGTATCCACACGTATGAATAGGAGATGCGATTTGTATGCTAGTACAAGGTAGGGTTTATTATTTCTCATAGAAAGAGAAATATTATATAAACTGACTCCCTTATATATGTATATATATAGGGAGGTAAAGACTCAGTTTCCTAATTAAACTCTTACCTTAATCGCAACTAAGCCTAATCCAATTAGAACCCTATTTCCATATTTCTATCTTTAACTGTAAATAGGAAATACCGTATTCATCTTGTGTGTGACCCAATGGGACCGTTTAATTCTACACGAGTCATTAAACAATTTAATACTTGGTCCGTAAGCGGCTTCTAGCAAAACGTTACGGTTACATAGAATATAAACCGGGTTACCTTAATTAGACTTGGGACATAAATCCAACAGTATAAAGTTTGGGTTATGGGTAGGTCGTGGGAGTTGGGAGTAACCTGAATGCCGAGGAAGTGTGATCAAGAACTTAGATCGTTTAAAGAGAAGCGGGTATTTATTTATGCTTTGAAGAAAATAGGAGGTTTAGGAGGGAGATGAGCATGTTGACAAATATGTCGTCGTCATAAAGGAGTACGTTGAGAATTTGGAAGGGTCGGTGAGAAAGATAAATAAGGATTGGAAATTGAATTTTTGAAACCAAACGAGATAAGGAAGGAGCGGAGTTCATTGAACCAAGCTCATTTAGCTTGCTTAAGGCCGTAGATTGATTTTTAAGTTTGCAAACATAAGAAGGGAGGTATCAGTGAACCCGGGGGGTTGAACCATGTAGACGGTATCGGTTAAATGAGCCTTGGAGGAAGGCATTGCTGAAATCAAGTTAACGGAGAAGCCATCTTTTACTTTTGGCTAGTCAGAGAATGATATACTCCATATATTTTAGTGGGTTTACTAGTAGACTATAAGTTGGGTATAGTCTACACCACATGGTGAAAACCCTTTTCAACAAGATGAGCTTTAAATTAATCAATAGAGTTGTTTGGGGTTACCTTTGACACGGAAAACCCACTTAAAAAATGGTATTGGAGTTAGGTTCGGGGGGGGGGGGCTAATGGACCAAGTATTATTTCGAGTAAGAGCTTGAAATTCGTCCTTCGTGTCAGTACGCCATGGAAGATCGAGCATGGCTCTTTTTATTGTAATTGAAAGAAGTAAAGAATAGGTATTAAGAAGAGTATGTTAAGCGTATTTGGGATTGAGATGAATGATATAATTAGTGAGATGAATAACTATGTGATAATGAGGGATATCAGAGGTCCAAGGGGGGGTGAGACTGGTCATCCGAAGAGCCGGACATATGCTATATTGACTAATGGGCTGGTTAAAGGTGGTTGATGAAGAGGGCGGAGGGGTTGAAAGGACAGGAGAGGCATGAGGTGTATCAGGTATGTTATAAGTGACTACAAAAGAAGCTGAGGAAGAGATAATGGGGATCCACAAAGACCGTCATTTCGTAGTAAGAAGGGAAGGACATGGGGAGTGGAGAAGATAAGTTGCAGGGAATGTGTCTTTCAATAAACTTAACATATCAGGAAGTGTATAGATGATTGGTTGTGGCATGGAGGTAGTGATAGGCACTTTTCAAGAAAGAGTATCCTACAAAGAAAAATGGTGTTGATATATAAGGGGCGAGTTTCTGAGGGGACTAGAGACAGAGCCATAGGTAGCAAAGACACCCAAAACTCTATAATTTAGCATAATTTGTTTGAGCTTTAAAAAATTTAAAGTATGGAGAGATGCTATTAAGAGTGGGTGGAGGCATGCGATTAATTAAGATAGTGGCGGTGGTGAAAACACGAGGCCAAAAAGTGGTGGGAAGATGAGTTGGAAATGCAAGTCAGGTATTAATAATGTGGTGATGCCTACGCTCGGCATAATCATTGTGTTCTGGAGTGTGAGGGGGAGAGGTAATATGAGAAATGTCATGGGTACCAAGCGTCATTGTGAGCTTCAAGTATTCTCCATCATTGTTGGAGAAAACTTATTAGATGGGAGTTTTTTTTTTTAAAATCAATAAGAGCGAAAAGGAATAAAAGGTGCATAAGTATCAGATTTATTTTTCAAGGGGTAAAGCCATATGCACTTGATCAACAAATATTATGTAATATTAGAATTTGTGATAATATAAAACAAAGATGTCCACACATCGAAAAAAAAACTAACTATAGAGCTGCAGTAAAAAAAAAAGTAGATGCGGATAAAGGAAACTTATAACTTTTGTTTATGTCACAAGCATTACAATGACGAGCACTAGAATTTTGAAAGGAAACCTTAACAAGATTGCTAGTAAGACCAAACTATTTTGAGAGACATGTGTCCTAAACGATGGTGCCAAATGGGTTGGACAGGCTTGCGGATAAGTAGGCGATCACCATTCAAACAACCTGTAGTGCCTAGTTCCTTGAAAGAGAATGGACCCGGTCTTGAGATCCTTAATCTAAAAAGAAGAGGGTAAGAACACCACAATAATGTTTTTGCCAAGACATAGTTTAGGAATGAAGACAATATTACGAGAGATTGTGGGAACATGAAGTACGTTATTAAAGTTTAAAGTAGAAAAAAGAAAAGGAACCAATATGCTGGATGAGAAGCGGGGAACCATCTCCGATTATAAGATCGTCGACTCCATCATATAGGTTGTGCAGAGCTCGATTATTGAGGTCACTCGTGATATGGTGCATGTCGCCACTGTCGAGAAGCCTCGAGTTGAAGTCCTTGCAAATCTCAGCATAGTGTTTGATGTACTCGCACCACTGTCAATGGTTGTTGAAAAAGGTAGGGGTTTGAGTGGAGGACGAGGTAGAGTGTGAGTGGGTGGTGGTAGCATGTGGTATGATAAGGTAGGATACCATATTGGTTATTTAGCACATAGGTTTTATAGTTGCAATTAGATCAATCATATTGAAAGGAGGATGGTAGTTCGGTGGAGAGAAGAGTGGCTTTGTAAGTAAGGTCATGGTTCAAGAGTTTTTCATGAGAGGCATCATCCAATAAGAGTTTCAGGGGCACACACGGTGTCAATAACAGATCTATATGACTCATAATTTAGACCGTCCATGATTTGAGCAATTATATCTTCAACATTCAAAGGTTTCCCATATGAGCAAGTTCATTTGTGTAAGTTTTTAGGGCTTACAGTGATGAATTTATTTGATTTTGTGATGGGTGTAGGACGGTCCTTTATTTGGAGGATATGTCCTCGAGGAGAATTTTGACAAGTAGTAGTGAGACTGCGAGAGTAGACCAACCCTTGTGAGGTGTTTTGTCATGTAGGAGAAGCGGTGTGATTGATGGATTGATGGTGCCAAGAATACCTCTTAATAAAGCGACCTAATAATTCCAAGTATGATAAGAAGGTTCAAGAGTCTCCTCTTTCTCATCATAGTGAGCCCGACAAAAGGGCAAAAATGATTGTCGCTAACGTACTTGAAGAGATCATAACCAAACAAGATATCTTCGACTTCAGTAGACCTAGAAATGTAGGAACGAGGGCTTCATGAGAGTTATGGATAGTGGCACTTTGTACGACATGGAGAAAAATTTGGAAGTCTATAGAATTGAATTCGTTTAATATCATATAAGAGGAAGAAGTATTGTGAAAGCCTTGATTTATTAACAAAGGATATCAATGCTATTACTCCCTCTGTCACGGTCAACTGTTGTCCTATGTCTTTTTTGGATGTCTCGGTCAATTTTTATCTTTTCTAAATTTAAAAGGTTAGTCAATTGGTATTATTAAAAATATTAACATCCTCGTATATCTAATTTAAATTTTACAAATCAACAAAACCAAAGTTACAAATTAGTGGGCTTTCAATTATACACCTCAAATACTACAAGTCTACAAGTACCAAGTTAGCAAATGACGAATTCGAGTTTTCAATTCCTCGAACTAGTATCCATTTAATTTCCATTTAAGTTCCTATGCATCATTAAAAACAATATTTCTTGTTACCAACAAAAAAACAAAAACATCAAACTTGGCATTTGAGCTAATTAACCACAACGTGAAAAGAACGTTCCCGGCCTCCCAAAAATTGAAATTTGAACACAGCCAACTGTCAATAAGTTGTAATTACATACATTTAGAAGAAGAAAATTGAGAGAACACTATCGAACAATACTGATACTGAGTTTTTTTATTTATTTTTTTTACAGATGTAAAAACCATATTTACATTCTCATAATATCGAGGCTTTAGTTCTTTTCACCATAAAAAGTGAAAAACTTGCCTTGAAAAAAACATGTTATATATTAAAAACCGGAGGGATTAACAAACAATCTCAAGTTGTTACCACAAATCACAAGATAATAGTGAAGGAAATTGTTACCCACCATTTTTTTTTCTACTTTCTTCTCTTACAACCGGTTAAAATATCATACATTTAGCCTCATCTACTTGCTATCCCACCACATACGATAGTTTAACCGATTGTGAGAGAAGGGAGAAGATTAGAGGGAAAAGTTAGATAGCAGACCTCGTACAGTAAATTAATAACTCAAGCAAATTAGGATTGATACTAATACTTGAAACATAAAAAATATTCAAATAAAAAAAAAAAAAAAAAAAAGGTTTGAAGAAAGTATATATGAGCATTATTTGAAATATGAACCCCACCAAAGGGATATTACATGAAACTGATATTATGGGCCCATTCCCTTACAAACCCCAAAAAAAGCAATTCCCCCACCATCTCCCAATACAAACTCAGTATTACAAGGGACCAAAACAACAACAAAATCCTGCTTCTTCTTCTTCCTTATCCCAAATCCAATTACCTACACACTAATTACCTACCAGTAATTAATACTAATTACTCAGCTAATTAATTAATCTCCTGAATAAGTAAATAAATAAGTAAATAAGCCTATTTATTGAGTATTCTTTTTCAAGTCCTTGGCATCAAAAGAAGAGCTTAGTTATTAATAAACCCACCAAAAGCTGCATCTCTCCTTTCAATAAAATAGAAAGCAAAATATAATATTAGAATATTGAAAAGAGAGTGCTTGGATCTTCTTATTCCTTCTCCATTCCCCACCACTTTTTTTAATACCAATAATATAATATGAGTACTAATCTTAGTTACTATGACAAGATAATAGTAATAATTTCTAAACCTAACAAACCTAAATCTCATCTCCCCATCACCAACAAAAACCAACATTTGGAGAGACAGACTTTCGACACCCTTTTATTAAATATATAAATAATATTAATATACCCTTAATTATAATAATAATAAAGGAGTGTGCGATTAGTAAGTCCAGTCATTTGGCAGGCGTATTTCATGACCCTGCTGGCCCACTAATGCTCCAGTGTTCTTGTCTGTCCTTGTTAATAATACGTTCCTCCTTTGCTCTCCTAATATTGCATTTCTTCTTCCCACCATTATCTCTGCATATTTTACGTTATCCCTTTAATTTACCGTTAACACCAACTAATTACTTACTTAATCACTCATTTAATAACTTTACGTCTAATTAGTATTTACCCTCATCAGTAGAATATCCTGCGCCGCCAAATCTCATCTGCCCTTTCAGATTAGCCTCCTCCACTGAAATTAAATAAATAAATATATTTTAATTTTGAAATTCAAATTATTACCATGCAAACATACAGATCTAAAACAGCAGTAACTAATTAATTAACTGACCACTCGTTTTCTTGCGGAACTCAGTGTACAGTGGCTGATGTTGGTGGTGGTGATGACGTGGCGGCGAGGTGGAAACTATCCGAGGAAGAAACACACCGGTTCCGGTAGACTGTCTCTTAGTGGGGACAACAGTTCCGGCCCTACTTTGATATATTCCCCTGAGCTGGGACCCACAGGTAGATTGTTTGATATGGTGCTGGAGAGGCTGACGTGTCGTCAGCGCCGGCCATGCAGACTGATGAACACCCAACGCGCCACCGCAGCTCAGCCGTTGATGGTGGTTACAACTGCCGTCGAGGTGGTGATGGTGAAGGGTGTGCCTTGCCATGTTATTGCTGTTTTGGGCCCACTTAAGCTCCTGATACTACAGTAAATAACCAAACAAAATAAAGAGAAAAATACAAAATACAAGCATATTAAATATTAAATTAAATTAAATAGATAATAAATGTTTCACCTGTTTCTCGTACGACGTCGTGAAAGCAGAGGTGTGACGTGGTGGGGCGAGGAGACCATTGTTGAGCTTAGCGGCGATAGCGTTCATTTTAAGACGGGCGACTTGACCCGCGGCTTCGTATAACAAGTCCCATGCGGCGTCGTTTTGAAGCTCCGGCGATGGCACGCGTGACGGCGCGTTCGACCAACCGGAAAGTGTCGACTGTGGTGACGTCGAAAACATCCATGCCCTCTATAAAATTAATAAATAAAACAAACAAACTCAGATCTACTCATTTATAAATAAATCGAAATGAAACAAAATAATAAAAAATAAAAAAACCTCAGAGGTTGAGTTTTGTTTGGAGTGGTGGGAGTTATGGATGGAAGTTCCAGCGAGGTGACGAGTCAAGAGAAAAACGTCGTCGTTTTGAGTAGTATTGTTTTCGTCATTATCAATAGAGCTAACAGGGGAGTCAAAGGGGTCAGACCCGAAAAGGGAATGAGGGGTTGGGTTAGGTGGTTTGACGGTGAGGAAGTCATCATCGGTGAGAAAATGAGAAGGAAGCCAAAACGCAGCGTTTTCACCGTCCATACTTTGTGGTGTCATATAGTAATTATGTATGTTGAGGGGTTTATTAGTTGTGGACTGTGGTGTGTTTATTATGAGTGGGGGGAGTTGGAATTGGAGTTGAAGTTGAAGGTTGCTGCGTGAACAAGAATTAATTATTATAGGGGAAAGGCTGAGGAGAAACTCATGAGATTGCAGGCTACTCAGGGACCCACTGGCTATAGTACATTAGTAGAGAGGAAATATTAATAATAAAGCACATAGAGAATGGATGGATAATTGGGTAAGAATGTTGAACACTATCTGCTTTTATTATGCTTTTTTTCTATTATTTTTTTTCACTGGCTCCCTTTCTTCGCTATATTTATTTTTTTAAAAAAAATTATTTATTGATACGTAGTCCATTTAATGTATTCTTCCCCTTTTATTTTGGCTCTTATATTAAGAAATGAATTTTGAACGCACAAAACACACTACCCCACACACAAATGAATTTAAACCACACAAAACACACTATCCCACACCAAAAAAGAAAATAGGGAAGAAAACATGAATAACCGAAAAATGAAATAAGGAAGAATATCATGAATAGGAGGGAGTATTTGCGATTAGACCTAACAAAATCAACTCGATATAGAAGGCTTACCCAATATATATCAGAACTACAACGAACACTTAAGTGGAAATCGACCGAAGCTCAAACTCAACCAACCTGTCCCAAACGTGACTCGAGCATTGTTGACCCATAACTCTTCCAACGCGAAGTGTCGGGTGCAAAAATAATCCAACAAAAACTTGAAATGACCTGAACCCAAAACTCTACCGCTTCTTAATCATGGACCCAGTTCCAAATGGCCCGAACTCAAAACTCTACCCATTTGACCTTAAAATGATCCGACTAACATACCCGAAACTCGACCTAATTAACCCAAGTGCTGAGTGGTAGGCCAGAGCATGGATCGAATATCCGATCCGAACTCCAATTTCGGATCAGATATCTGATCCGAAAATTCAAATTTTTACTAACCGATATCTCATCCGAAACACTTCGGATATCCGATTTTAATTTCCGAAAAAATCGGATCGGATATCCAAATATCCGTGGATATCCAATTTTCGAGATAATTTTTTCAGTATGTGTATTTATCTTAAAAAATGTATTTTTTGCTCAAAAAATTTATTTTTTAAAAACTCCACTACATATAATAATTTAACATCCCGTATCTATCCGTAAATTGAGCTAAATTAACTCGTCGATTTAGAAAAATTAAAATAAACCCATATATGTCAACACAACATTGAAAACAAGATTTCCCCATTCCCGTAAATATGTGGAATAAAAACTCTTCTGCCTCTGAAATCAGGAGAGAAAAAAAAGCAATTGGAACTAAAATAAAGCTTTGAATATAAGAGTTGATGAATGAGAGAGTTGGGTCATAATATTCATGTTGTTGATTAGAGTAATTTGGGTAAAATAAAAGAGAAGATATTATTAATGGGGTTAATCATTATGAGAAAGATAGAGTCACAATCAGAATTTGAAGACGGAAGTTAGTATTTTTTAATGGAGTAAGAGAAAGTAAGTTGATTTCTCATGTCTGCTAAAATGATTTCAACATTTAGGGTTGAAGAAATGGGTGAGTATATATATATAAGGTAGAATATGGTGTATTATGGGCCAATGGTGTAAACAAATGCATTTGTGGATTTTGAAGGTTCAAAAGTAATGGGTAAGTTTCAACTTTCTTTGGAAAAAATGTAAAAAAGTTAAGTTTCGGATCGGATCGGATATCCGGAATTTTGTGAGTGGTACCAATCCGATTTGACTCACCTTTTTACATATATTATCTACGTTCATTCAAAATCACGTTTCTATTAATACATCTGACATAATATGTATGAGAGACTTACTAAGATTCGATATTATAGGGATTATGACATTTTTTTTACCTTTTCTTTTCAAATCTCCTTTCAAAACACTTAAAATGTTAAGGAGTATATATTTTTGTTTGATATACTTAGGGTTGCACAACATAATGTATATATCAAGTATTAATAAAGACGGGTCAAGTATTAAGAAGTGTTGGTAATAAAGACAAAGTTTTTGGTATGTTCAAGGCAATAAGTAGGGCGATTTGATATGTTTTTGGTCGTCTTAAGCTTAAGACGGATAATATCCATCTAAAATGAGAATTTGTATAATTTTATCGACCGTAAACAAAGAAGTTGGCAAAAAAAAAGATGTATTTAGTGACGTCTTAATCCTATCATTTTAGGGAGGGAGTAATTTTATAGAATTGACAAGTAGTTCAAAAATTGAAAAATTAGGAGAGGGAAGAGAAAGGGTCGTAGAAAAAGGAACAAGTGGAAGAATCGGGCCGGTAGTTGGGGACATTTGTCTTTTTCTTCCATGGATCAGCTTAATTGGCACCTGTACATTTTAGATACCAGATTTTTTACACTCCCCCACCTGTTCACCAAGTTACCGGTCACCTCCATCCCAATCGCCATTCCATTGGATAATAGACTCCGCTTTAGTTAGTACGGAGGAAAACCTACGGTACTATGCTGGTTCGATTATTTAATACGGAATATCAAAAGAATGTACGATAAATCTTACTTATGACGGGGCGAACTGTAGCAAGCTTGTGACGGGTCAAATCTTTTTCACAAATAGCAAGTGACAAGGCAAGTGGAAGGCTACATTTGTACCCCACTTGCCCCTCACTTACTCTTTGTGATGAGGATTTGACCCGCAGTCCGTCACAAATGAGAATTTGTGAAAAATGTATACCTCTTCAATTATTTATTACTAAGTCTTGCTTCTGACGGGGTGACCCGCCGCAAGCCATCACAAAGAGGAAGTAGCAAGGCAAGTGGAGGGCTCATCTCCGTCACAAATGAGAATTTGTGAATATATTTATTCCCCATTTCTTTTTCATAAGAATTATGGAAATGAATTTGGACCGTACTAAATACATAATTTCACATACAAATGAATTTGGAACACATAAAATACACAACCCTACATCTTATAGGAGAAAAAGAGGAAAAAAATCTCGACTTACCCAACAAGGAAAGAGGGAATAAATGAGTGATTACGAGGGAGAATTGTTTAAGACGAGTATGTTCTAGTTATCTAACATGGGTCAAGTGGTATAAATAAATAAAAAAATATGTTGGGAAAAACAAGAAATTTGAAATATGGTTAATGGATGAGGCAGGTAGTTACAACTTTAAACTGAGTTGGTTAATTTAGAGAAATCTTAAAGTCAATTTAACTTAGATTATGCATAATTTTAGGTGGAATTTAAAGTGTTTTTGGTTCGAGTTATTTTCGGGTTGATTGCTTTTGGTTCGAGTTATTTTCGAGTCGGGTAAGTTACGGGTTAAGAGAGCTTGGGTCAAATCGGGTTTCGGGTCAGATTCGGGTGTTGTAGTTCGGGTCTCGGGTCGGGTCAATCAGGTCATGTTGCTTTTGCGAGGTCTAATCCCAATGAAATACACATCATTAATAGGAAATTCTTGATGACAAAGAGAAAGAAAATGAAAAAGATCTTATCTAAGGCTCAGTATTAGCCCAAGGCCAAACAAAATGAGACGAAGATTGGGCCTAAAAGTTTCGGTATTGGAGCAGATGAAATTGAAATATTCGATGTGGTCCGGTCTTAAATTAAAGGGACTGAAAAATGTACTTTCTTATTATTATGTATGTGATATATAAATACAAATTCCATTAAAGCAAATTTATAAATAATCAAATAACTAGTAAATTAAATAATTAGTACTTCCTCAATTCAAAACCAAATATACAACATTTACTTTTTTAACACTATTAATAACCGAAGAGAATCTTTAATATTGTTTATAGTATATAAGGAAAAAAAATATAGTCATGTGTGTTATTATTTGATTTGTCTTTCCAAATACAATAAGACTATAAGATTTTTATATTTTTTTACACTGCAAAATTAAAGATACTTACGTTGTAATATGAGCATCAACAAAGCTGTAAAAGGCAAACAGTGTGTTTGGTTATGAATGGAAGAAGTAATATGTTTATAATATCTTTTGAAGATGCAATGCTCAATTCCTTTGCAAAATTACAATGATTATATTTAAAAACACATCAAATTTGTAAAATTACCAGGCTTGAAACAAATTGGTTTGAAGGTTTAAATTTCGAAAAAAAAAAAGTGGATTGGAGACCAAACCTGAATAAATTTGATTCGATTAGGTTCAAACAAAAAGGCTTTAGCACTCCATCATTTTCGATCCGAACCTAAACTTGCTCACGTCCAAATCCATGATTATAGCCCAAATATATTTTGTACGTCTCTAAATACCATTTATTTTCCACTGTTTAATTGTCTTTGAAATATACTTTAATTTACCCTTCTAGCATTTCATCTCAGTTACGCTGCACAAATTCTCATTAAAGACGGGTACTATCTGTCACTCACAATAGACATGGGGTCAGGCCGGGTTCGAGCCGGGCCGGGTAACCCGGTGGCAGGCCTGACTCACCTGGTCTAACCCGGGCTGTTAGGGGAGTGACCCGGACCCGGGATCGAGACGAGCCAGGTTGGTGGGATTGTAAGATTTTTTTCTCTTTAAAAGGGCACGCCAGGGTGGGTCGGGCTGGGAAAACTGAACCGGGCCCCGCCAAGGGGGGAGCGGGCTGGACCGGGCATAGCCACGGGCCAGGCTGACCCGTCATTTTCCTTATGTCTAACCCACAATATGCAAGTGGGAGAGCTTTGCAAGTGTGGAGGGCAAATGAAGCCCTTCACTTGTCCTCCCACTTGCATAATGTAAGATGAGCATTTAGTTTATTACGAATAGTTCCCGTATTCGGTGAGACGAGTGGATCTAATCATCCTCATTTGTAAGTTGTACCATCATTTCATATATGGTTCTCCACTTGCCGTTATAGGCTTATAGCCGTTTGTCTCATTGAAGACGGGACGAATACTCTCTCACAAGGAGGCAAGTGGGGAACTAAATGGTTCTCCACTTGCCCTCCACTTGACTTCTTATGAGAGGGAATCTGATCCGTTTTCATTGAAGACGAATCTGACCTGTTTTTAATGAGAATTTTTGTTATTATAATTTACCGCGTTTATAAACAAGACTAATGGCTAAATAAAAACCAAAACAAAAAAAGTACAAGGAAACTACAATATGGAGACTAGGGCGGATGATCAACTTCCAAATTTTGTGAAAACTGATTATAGCCCAAATATGACAAGCTTAATGCTCTGATGAAAAGGAAATGAAACGAAAGCTAAGAATGAAGCTGTGAGTCGCTGATTATAGATTAGTACTATGGAAAGCATTTGCTTCAATTTTCCGCAAAAACAAAATAATTTGTTTGAATCTCCCGCCGAAAGCAATGTCCCAAAATTTCAACAAGTCAGTGTCACTAAACCCTCTGTCAATCACAATTCACAAATGTCGCCATCCCCTCTTTCCCTCCCCTCTCACTACTTCAATGTCCACGTCTTTTAAAATACTTCCTCCCTTCAACTCCACCCTACCAAAATATTTTTTCACATTTGTCGAGACGTGTTTTACGCGCTAAATATCGTTAGCTACGTGTTTGCAAAAATTATAAAAGTTAGATATTAATAATGTACTCGTAAAGACGAATCAAACAAGATCACACATGAATATATTTTTTACCTATATATTGAGAGAAAATTGCAATTATATGATCACTTGTGAATAGTCTACAAAAATGAAAGTGGTAGAGTGGAGTTGAAGGGATGAAGTATATTGACTGATTTTATGTTTTCAACATTTGTACGACTAGAGCATAGATATGGTAAATGAGTTATTTGGGTCGATACTCTAGGTAAACTATATACTCGCTCATTTCCAATGAATTGTTATCTACCGTCTTTGTTCGGTTAAAATCCATACATTTATTTAATATCTGTAATGTATTTTAATAAAACTATGGAATTTAACCGGACGGAAAGAGTAGTATTCCCTCCAATTTAGAGTTTTGTTCATTTTTCTTTTAAAAAGAATAATTAAGTAAATGAATTTGGACAACACAAAAGTGACAAAACACAATACCCACATGCAATTAGATTTGGATTATATAAATACTTTCAAATAAAGAAAGAAGGAACATCATCACAATTAGCTCAAAATGAAAACAAGGAAAAAAAACCCCTCAATTAGAGGGAGTGTTATTGAGACAACGTTATAGAAAATGGGAGAAAATTGAGTATAATACTCTCTCCCGACCAAGCACCCCATATGCTTCAATTTAGGCGCGGTAGTCTCTCGTTTCAGTTCAGTTCTATTCACATCGATTTCGTTTAGTTTAGCTCCATTAAATTTACATTTCTCTAATAAAATTGAGTTTTGTTTTAACTCTATCCAGTTCTTCATTTCAGTTCAACTTTGCTCAAATTTGTTGAGTTCAATTCAATTCAATTCAGCGTCATTGAGACCCAAAGACCAGAACCTTAGAACCACCATTCAAAATCTAAAAATAAAATAAATAACTATTGAATCACATACACAAAAATGAAAATATTTAACTATTCACCGAGACGAATGAATATATGTTGTTGGTTATGACTATTACGAGTTATTTTGTAGTTGACTTATTATTGAGTATCTATATTTTGTTAACGATTTGGTGTTACTCAATCTTGAAGACGGTGATTTGAACATGATTAGTCCATCAAAATATCACAAATTCTTATTGAAAGTATAATTTTAAGAAATGTATCGTTCAAATATTACGGCGTACTGTTAATAGCTTATCCTTTGTTTGAATTACGAACTTATCTAACATACCAGAATCGACGCGACGTGACTAGACGTTACTCTTAAGTCTTTTAGACCACAATATGGTTCTTTTGGGCTTTGCGGTCACCGACTCCAGGGTTATCACCTCTTTCCTAGACTTCGGTGCACTTCAAAGAGAGAAGTGAAACCCGTCTCAGATGTATAGAAAAAGTAGGAATATATAATATAAAGGAATGAATTTTTCAGTGTGGAAAATCGTAGGTGAGAAGATGTTTATATAGTCCATTAAACACTTCAATAACTTTAATATTTAAGACAATCAATATGCAGAAAAATGACTAATAAAACCGAAAACAAAGGATATGTAACTAGAAAATAAGTGCATAATCCATCTTGTGAAAGAAGTGAAACGACTAGTTTTCGAGTCATTGTTTGGATTGGGTAGAAAAAATGTTGCCCCATCACACCACATCGTGCACGTGTCTAACAACCAGCGGCGCACGAGGAATGCTTATTGACTCTCCTCATTAGTTTTGGTTAAGATTATGTAGAACACATGTACATAAAATGAGGAAAACTTTCGTTATCTAATAATGTGGGACTCCCACTTTTACATATAGGTGTTTTATGATTAATTTTCATAACTTTATAAGGTAATCACGTATTTTACCTTCTAAACAATATTGTAAACTTAATACTCGTGATTATTTATGCTAAAAATAATTTAATCAACTAATTTATTTGATTTAATGAAGTTTAATTATGCTTATTATATACTTAGATGAAAAATGACAAATTTTGGTATATTTCAGACGAATACCAGACCAGATCGAAAAATACAGGTTCGTTCCGGTCAAAGACCAAATTATCTAGGTTTGGTCTGCGGTTCACCAAAATAATTTTTCCAATCTTCGGTCTTGTTCGATTTTTGACTGATGCTCAGCCCTATCTCCAACAATCCCCCACTTTGTCAAAAAATTTAGTAGCTTCTCTCCTATGAATATTAGTGCTTTATCTCTCTCTCTACCTTTTTCTCTCTAGAAAGAAAAACCCCAAAAAAGTCTAACCTTGTGATCCATCGTCTACCCCTTCCGCCGGCCTGCTACCCTTTCTCCCACAGACCCTTCCCCGGAGATGGTGCCATCTTTTGGCCTTTCTTCGGCGAAAATTAATTTTCTCACAACAATGCTTTTCAATCTTCCCAAATCCACCTACAATTTTTAGTTTTCATTTGGTTTTATTTGGTGTGTCCCATCATTATCTCTTATTTTGTCTTGTTACATGTGTGGTTAATGAGATTGTACGTCGTTTTCGGTCTGGTGGTTTTTTTCTTTCAGCGTTGATGATAGGACTGGCAATTTTCCTTCTTGTTTTTCTTTCAGGGTTTTTGTTTGGAGTTTTTCGTCTCTTCGCCTTTCAACAAAGTTCGGGCCGGGTTGGTTTGAGTTGGGTTGGGTTGTTAGTGGTGTTGGTCGGGATGAATGTGATGAATGTGATGGATTTCCACCTTATTCTTATGTTGCTTTGTTAAAATTTATCGTATTATTGTCTGTTGTATAACTTTCTTGGTACTAATCGCGGATGTAGTTTTCTAGTAAGTTGATTTATTGGCTTTTGTGGGAAGGTGATGATAATTTTGTGCTAGACGATGATGGATTCATCTTGAACCTTTTTACTATGGCGATTTTGGTCAGGGTATTGGTTAAGGGTGTGGACATGTCTGTAACACCCCGTATACCCCAGAGTCTTTAGGCAAGATATTCCCAAGTAAGGGAGGTGTCACGACGTCAGCTTTTCGAGGTAGGATGTACCAATTCGTAAATCTCTAAACAAATTATGCATTATTAAAATGAAATGTCAAAACAAAGGTTTACAAGTTAAATTCTGACTTAACCAAAACTATAAATGCAAAAGTACACAACAAGACTAAGGTGAAACATGTAATGACTATATAAAATATCGTCCAAAGCTCGGGCAATCAATCCTCGTGAATCCATGACAAATCATATCATCTTCACCTGCTCACACCTACTCGCCATACGCCGAAAATATCGTATGGCTCACGGTTGTAAAAAAAACAACAACGATCGGTTTACATGTACATAATCAATCTAATATGCAAACAAAATGTCATCATCACGCATATTTGGTGTCATCACGTAGCGCACCCCGACACTATCAAGTGGCGCACCGAACCACCAGCCGCAGTGCCATAAACTAGCACACCGCCAAGCCTAGCGCACATCGTAGACACAATGAGCTTTAGCGCAGCAGGTCACTCCCAGACCCAGGTCATCACCATGTGCTCTGTCTCCTCTATGGCGAGAACCACGAGGAGCGACCCGTAGAGTATAGAGCAATTACAACCAATCGCCCAAACTCCAATCAACAGTCACAATCATATCATATTCTACATCAATCAATCACAAACACTTACACCGAGTGTGATTAACCTATCTTTTAGCAATTAGCAACACAAGCAAGCTCACACAAGGAAAGCTAGAAGTCCTCCTCTAAAAAGTCACCTCCTACAATAACACAATACTATCAAAGTACTACTAATTATTACCAATTCCTACTTAATACTACTTATAACAACTATCTCCCCCTTTTTTTACACTAACAAGTCAATGAAATATATTCTAGTTCAAATTACCCCAAATTCCATACTAATAATCACTAAACTATAATGTAAAACACTTTTTCTTAATTTATATGATAGTGAACAACAATTCTATCATCTATAACAATTTTCCCAAATTCTACTCTACTAACATAATCATACTAATTACTCTAAACTTAACTTAAAAGATGTTTAGATGAAATCACAAGATTAAGGATGAAAATGACTTACAAAGATTGAAAAATTTATAAAATGAAATCCGTAGTATTTTGATATAAAATATTTTCATAAAAAGACACATTTCATAACTTTACTCAATTCTCTTCGACTAGTTTTCCATTTCCATTTTTTTTGTTTTATATCAAAATACAATAGAGTTAATTATTAAATATTAATAAGGTGCCAATTTAAAATGTATAAATAATATATCATATCCTAAAAAATAAAAACCCTATATATACCGCCATGCATTGCGCGGGATCTATACTAATATATAAATTAAAAGAAAAGGAAATAAAGGAAAAGAAAAGAATAAAGAGAATAGGAGAGCAAGCATAAAATTGAAATCATAAGACAAAACTAGGCTATTGACGCGCGAGGTCAAATACGGATCATTTCCGTATGTCTTATTGAATGGAATTAAGTTTTGTCTCATTTACATATGGTTAATGATTGTGTTATGCCTTATGTACAACAATAATGATACAAAAAATAAAAAGAAGTGCAGTAAATAAGAATGATAATTACACCCTCAGACTTATAGTGTTTGGATGATAGCAATATAGACGGGTATGGAGACGAATGCTCGTTATTCGACTACTCGGTATCAAAAGTAAGATGCAAATGAGAGAGAAGAGAAGGGTTACAAAAACATTGTGTCACAAGATTTCAACACCTCGAAAGAGGCAAGAGAGCTGCAACACACCTTACATGGGGTGCGAGACGCACAACCGATGAATTTGGGTAGTATATGGTTGAAGATTCTTGCGTGGAAAATAAGCAACCTATTTAATCAAAATACCATCGTGATGAGGGTATATTTACCATTTAATGTGGATATTATGATAACATCGAAAGATACTTTGAATTCCGACTCGGGTTTTGGTTTTCAGACTCGGTTTTAACTCTAATTAGTTTTATTTTAATGCAAATGACGTGATAAAACCATTTTGACATTATTTTTTGTTTTAGATAATTGTATTAAACCGTAACCTGTATAATCAGTCTATTCACACTTATCAAAACATGTTGCAGATCGATCATTATCAGGTCGTTTTCGGAAGGTGCAAATACTAGGTATCTACATATGGGTGTTTATTGATAATGCTTGTCACTGGTTTTATTCCTCTGAGTTTTTGTCCTTCGTGTGACGGGTTTGATACTGCAATAATTCATGATGATGGTTGGTGTGACACCCTCAAATTTGCGGAAAGAAAAAAAATATTTTAAATACATAAAAGATACGAATACAATACGAAGGTGTCATTACATAATAAAAAGGTTCGTTACAATACGGAATAAAATTCTACAAAAGAAATATACAAGACGGGAGACATATCTCCCGTATAAATACGGAAATAAAAGTGTATATAAAAATATACAAACTATGAAACGAATATAGGTCCAAGGTAAATACTTCGCTCGCTAGCTCGTCCATGTACCCAAAATATGCATCACCACCTGTTCGACCGCATTAAATATAAACACGGAAGCCACAGTCAGTGGGAGTAACTCCGAGTTCTCCCAGCCACGAAATGTCGAGTTTGATTAAACATGAATAACATAAAAGCAATGTATATTGAAAATACAAAACCTTAACATATATGATATGCTTTTCCTGTTATGAAACAATTAACTAACATATAACCTATCATATGAAAGCTATCATGTGAATCCGGTAATAAAATATAACACGAGGTAGGGAAGCTGGTATGCTGGCTCAGCGGTTACCATGTAACATGGCCCTGATACACTCAAACCCTAATCAACACGTAATCATGGGAATCAGTTAACAATCGGGAATCCAAACTCTATCAATCTTAGCCGGCTGCTCGCACCTTATAGAATCTCTAGAATCATACATACATGAAAGACCAATACTTCTACAAACAGGCATAAGTTCTTAGAACAGTCGATAGAAGACTTCTGTAACTCGAGGCTATACCACAAGGTAGGAAAACCATCCTAGTCCTAGACTGATCAGACCTAGCGACAACAGCTATTCCGCTCCCCGTCCCATGACATAACCGTCTATGAGAAACTCTACTAGGCGACCCCCTAAGCAGAGATGGCTAGTACTTAAGCTGGTTCCAACCCCAAAACGGATTAGGCAACCATGCCCCGACTTGGATATAAACCCACCAAGCCGAGACACAAAAGCTATCAAGCGGCAAACTCCGTATGCTCGTTAAAGATAGTACGGGCCGATCAATGTCATGGTCCAAGCTAC
>JAIUZE010011116.1:0-35437 GCA_022085475.1 Heliosperma pusillum
AGACTCGGGGAAGACACTCTTAGGCAACCGAATACGCTCACTAGGGCTTGCATCTCACCGTTAGCGGTACAAGATTGATAAGATTGAGACTCGACAGACAAACCAAGTCAAGTCATGCGATGATCACAGTAAATCCAACATATTATCATCCATTCACGAACCAAGACATTGACGGTGTCCAATCATGCAATGACCATGAACAATATCATGAAATCACGCATTCACAGACGACACAAGACGACAACTCTCACGGTAAATGAAACGCACTAGCATCGTGTACATGACAGTATGAATAAAAAAGGCATCCACGAGATAAGCATTTCCCTGAACGCATACACGATGACATTTCGTATATGTAGACTAATTTCCTCCTGGTAGGAACGATAATTAAACGGCTCCTAATCTAAACCTTGCCAGATTCTCGGAATCACATTTTCCGATTCGACATGCGATGACGTTTCGCATCCAAGACTCGGTCTTACAATATATATGCCGAGTACCCCAAATTCGGTAGATCAATTCACGAAAGAGGCGGAAAATAGCTCAAGCCTCATAACAAGCGGTACGCTACATGCAAATAACACCACCTCGCAAGTATACAACATTTGACGGCCGGGTCGAACAACGCATAGCGTTCAACTCCCAACACCGTCGTCATATGCCCACTAACACATGCATTTAAGCAGTAGGATACCTCGCCGTTCCGACATTCCAGCCTTACGAACGGGAAGGTAGCCAAGGGAATGAGAATACAAAGCACAAGACAAAATAGTGCTCAAACCGACTCATTTGTAAAAACCGACTCAAAGTGGGAACATATCGAAAACCGTCACGAAACATGTGATACAAGCGAATAAGATATCATATATCCAAAACTTGAATATTATAAGTCACTACGTAAAATTATACGATAAACGGATCATGCGAACTATTATAAATTACGAGTTTTAGAAATTGTAGGAAAAATATACAGCCGTGTTCCAGGCCGGGCAGGGGACCGGTGGCCGGTGGGCCGGCTCAGAACACAGGGCAAAATCCAAAAATCACCAAAAACAGAGAAATGTGGTCTGGGCCGGTCAGTGGACCGGCGGCCGGTCGACCGGCACAGAGCCCCCCTTCATACAAATCCAAAATTTCCAAAGGTGTTACTGATGTGTTCCCAGCCGGTTGGCAGACCGGCGGCCGGTCGACCGGCAGGGAACACCAGTTCACCCGTGAGCCTTGCTCACTTAACCAATTCAATCCAATTCTCAATATATACTTCTAATAATCATCAACAATCAATATATATCATCAACATTCATCATATAACATCATCCATTAATCATAGCATGATTTCTAATCTTCCTAATCGTATTCTAAATACGATTTCTAGCATATAAACATGTAAAACACGTAAATGATACCGAGTAACCCTTCACCGTTACCTTAAAGCGTCTCTACTAATCGTCAAGCTCCTCTTCTATAAGGAAATAGTCTTTGTCGGGATCTTGGAGGTCACCACCTACAAATAGATCATAAAAAGATGAATAAAGTTCATCTTGAGAAGACGGAAAGCTTGAAAAGCGAGAAAGACGATACTTTTAATATCAATACGGATAGAGGAAGGTACGGGAAGAAGAATAAGACAAACTTACGTAAATTCTATCAAGTAACGAAGAAGTTACGACGATTCTAAGATCGATATCAAAGAGGAAAGTTGAGATTTCTTAGAGAGGAAGAAATGTGTTTCATTTTGTGTTGAATGAAATATTAGGTTAAGCAGTAGTGTGAGTTGTGTAGGAGAAAAGTCAACGGAAGTTAAAGACGGTTCCGAAGTCAAGAAAAGTCAAACTCGACTCAAAAGTCAAGAAAAGTCAAACTCGACTTAAAAGTCAAGAAAAGTCAAACTCGACTTAAAACGGGATTTTCATGGAATCTCGCAGAAATTCCAAATACGAACTCGGAAATTCTAAATTCGACTCGGAACTTAAAATTATAAATTAAAACTTAAATTTGCTGAAAAGATTTCGTAAAATATTTCTACTAGAAAAATAGGGTACATTTCCGGGTGTTACAATGGTTATCATTTGATTATCGTTTTAAATTTAGTTGCTTAATCACTGGCCAGGATTAATTAATTAGTCTCGCGAATTAGGGTTAACACCGACTGGGTTAAGACTAAGATAGGCTACGATAATTGAATAGAACTCGTTTAATGAAAGTGATCGCAAGTTAAATTGTAGATCTAAAGGGCATAATTGAATCGACCGATCTTGTGACCTTAGATAACTTTATTGCATGATAATTGATTACACCCTTACCCCTGAATAATAATCCTAGTCAACCTGAGATCCTAGACTTTTAATCTTATTGATTTCAACCTTTTATTGTTATTGTTTGCTATTAGTTTAGGAACACAAATCAAAAACCCACGAAATTGTTACTATAAGAGACGAACCTAGTTTAACAAATTAGAATACTACCGCCTCCATGTGGATTCGATACCTTACTTACCGCTGACTATTAGTTAATAGTGAATTAGGATTACTTTGATTAAGGTGACGCGACCTTACCCTTATCACCGGGTCTTCTAAGTCTCCACCTATAATTTCAACACAAAAAGATGAGGAATTCTCATATTTGAGAAAGACGAACGAAAATAAAAGGTGAGAAAGACGTCATCTTTCTTACCTAGAAAGGAAGAGAATGAGAACGGGAGAAGAATGGTGTAAAAACTAGAGGAATTGGTTGAGAGATAAGGGAGATTTGAAGTTCGAGGAGTTATGGGGGTTTAATCGAGTTTTAGGGTTGATGGAGAATGAAATGTTGCTTAAATGTTGAAGGAAGAAGGAGGTATAATATGGGTTTGTTTATAGAAATGAATAATAAAAGGCCCAATACTCAAGGTCGAGTTCCACCTACTTGGATTTTCGAGTAGAGTCCGATTATGGACTTATAACAGACGAAAACGACACCGATTCTAACCATTAATCTAAAATCCTATTAAATCTAGAATTAAAGCTAACTAGTAATATTAATAATAATAGAATCTAATCGCGAAATTCGCAGGTGTTACACAAGATTTACAAATATACTTTCCAAAAACTGAAAAAGATGATGTATACGCTCTATTATTGCTCGAAAAAAGCCTGATACATCAATGGTAGTACATATTTTCTAAGTTTTATATTAAGTAATAGATTTTTCAAGTTTTATTTTTAAAAATGTGATTTTTTATTATAAAGTTTTTGAGTTTCCTCACTTAAACATTAAGTTAAAAAAACAACATTACTAAAAAGTTATACTTATAAATTCAATTAATTTTGAGTTTTTTTATCAAAAAATTATTATATAACTTATAAATTTTAAATACTCAGAAAATATACATGTTAATTCAAGAACTAAAAAAGTATGAGTTAATACATTCGATGCATAATTATTTTTCCACTGAAGGCGCATAGCAAACCTAATATTATACCCACATAATCAAAATGCCATCTCTCTTCTAATCCTCCATATACTAGTTAGTCCTCTACCTACTAGGAAAATAAAATAATCTAAAAACGCTTTCCCTCCAAATCACACCTACAAAAATAGGAAAATAAATAAGATTTTTTCATTCAACAATTATCCTTTAATTATATATGATTTTTTTTTACCACACTATAATATTTCCGTTCCCCTTTAAATTATAATCTTTTGATTAAATTAAAATAAAAGGGGACTAAGTGGTACAAAACTATAAACTATAATTTGTTAAATATGTCATCTCTCATCTCTCATCCTTCTTCTATTAAAAGAACATTTCAAGCAATTTGGTGCTCCCATCTCATCAAACTCAAATATATTTCAATTTCTTTTTGCACAAGTGGTAGGGTCCACCTTAAAATGACAAATTTATTTAGAGAGTTGAACTAATAGTGTTTTTTTTTTGTCCCTTTTTAAATTTAGCATTTGATAACAAATTCTTATTTAAGACGGGTTTTATACGTCTTAAGCATAAGACGAGCCAAATATAGTCTAAATAATCCCACATGTTGCGTAGAAAATAACAAAAGTTTTGACTTTATTACCCCATCCCCATGTGGTAGTATTTAATAAGCTTAAGACGGATAATATTCGTCTTAAGCAAGACTTACTATTCGCATATATATACATCATATAATTTTATAAAAGATTTATTTATAATTTGCACTTTAGACTATTGATGATGATGTCATAGAACTATTGACCCAACAGGTTTACCCATTCGGTGTTAGGTTTCGACCCTAAAATATTTATAAAATATCAACAAAATCAATTAGATTTAATAATCAACAAAATCTCAAAAATATATTAAGGGTAAGAATTATAATTTATCTTTGATTAATAAAAAAAAATGAAAATTGATCTCCACATATATTATGGAAAATTAAGAAAATTACAAAGGTTGTCCCATTAATTCGTTCCAAACCCGCTAACTCAATTGTATATGGGCCAAAAACTTAACGTGAACCCAGCCCAGGTTCGACCCAAACCCACATTTTTATGTTTATTTTTATTTATTTATACACATTTCCAAATAACATGTTTAATACAAACCCGTGCAATTTTGCACGGGGCTAAAACTAGTATATATAAAAGCTGAGGTTTTTCCAGCCTTCCTATTGGCCGGAAAAAACTCTGCTTTTTCACTTTTTTTGCAAGTAGGCCCCACACATTTTTCAAAGCATTTAATTACTCTCTCTCATACCCACAAGAATTATTTACAATGTAACATACTTTCAGACACAAAGTTTATAATACATAAAAAAATCTAGATGCAGACAATAAAATAATAAAATACTTTTAATAAATGTTGTTTTTTGTAATATGATGTAACAAATCTGGAGGCGGCAAGCTAATAAATCAAAAACAAAAATAAATATTCACATAAATCTAAGAGCACCAATTTATCATGAAAAATAAAAATCTCAAAATAAACCGATTTAAGATGATGAAAATTTACTATAACGCTTGGGCCATTTGAAAAAATAGTACAAATAAATATTAATAATGAATCATCAAATGCGTGTATAAAACTTGAAGTAGATAAATATAGAAAAATATTCATAAAAATAATATAAAGCAATTAAAGTTGATAATAAAATATGATAATATAAATAAACCTCAAAACTTAGATAGAGTTTTCCTATATTTTATTATAAAATAATCCATGAAAATTTTTCTACTAAAATGAACTAAAATCCATAATTTTATTTGAACTTAAATGTGATTATTGAGGATGAGAAAGACAAAAGGAAAATATATTGAGAGAAGGGAAAAAAAGACATTAAACAAAGGAGAACTTGAGCAACGGCAAGTGAGCACAAACAAAGGAAAAGTTAGGGTTTTTGTTAATTTATAGGTAATTTATTAGTGACGGCTAACGATGGTGGGATACTTGACATAATGGCATACTATGGACTAATTAATCAAGGGCTTTGTTCAGCCGCGTATTTGTCGCACAAGCCCAATTTGATAACATAATGACATACGAAGTACGTCATATTTCTAAAAAAAAAGTACTATGGTATAAAATATACAAATTTTTATTTAATACGATTATTATTATCCGTCTTAAACTTAAGATGGGTTAAATATACTCCTGCTGAATAAATATAACACAAGAATTTATTGAAAAAGGTAAAAAGATTTTTGTTATATACGATTTATACGTAGGGTGATATATGATCCGTCTTAAGCAAGACTAGCTTTACAAAATAAATTTCTTTAAGATGTATTTTTTCCGTCTTCAATATTTTGTCCGTTTATCTTTAAAATGAGAAAGACGCTGAATAATACTTCTTCGTATGGCTTTACATGGTTAATTATATTCGTACTTTTTAAAATAATAATATATCATCTACAGAATACTTTGCAGTATATTCTATTTTACTATACATCATATTTTTTGGCACACACAAATACGGCATGTAAAACAGGTTGGGCGGGCGGGTTATAGATTGATTCGGTCACTTTGGGTTCGAGTAAAATATAGGTTGAGTTGATTTCGGGTTTGCAAAATACAGGTTTATACGGGTTTGGGTCGAGTTTCGGATTAGAAACGAGTCTGTTTAACGCACTTTTACAAATGTTTATTTACTCTAATTGTAATTATAAACATACGATTATTCGAAATATTATATTTATCCACTTTAATATATCATGCATGTTTGTAATAATATGCACTTTTTCTTTGATGTATTCAATATTGCAATGTTATACGAAGTATTTGATTGATTTGTTGTGACATGTACGTCACAAACAGTAACTATATTTATATGGTAACCATTTTAGCATTTATTTATTTGTTAAAATTAAACTATGTTTTAAAATAAAGAGTAAGCTGACTTTGCTATAAATTGGTTTGATGTCAAACTACAAAACTAAGAGCATGTTTGGCCTCACTTTTAGAAATTGTTTTTGTTTTTCAAAATGAGTTTTTTTATAAGCTAATTCTAGGAAAAATTGGAAGTGTTTGGGTATAATTTTACCACAGTGTTTTTCAAAATGAGCTTTCTTAGCTAATCGAATGAAAAATGCAAAAATTATTAATAAAAGTATATCAAGATGGGTCTCTATTTGTAAAGAATTAAAAATTACGAACAAAAAAGTATTTATTTTATTTTATTAAAAATTTTATAACATCCAATTTTTTCATTTATGTATTAAATGTCATAAAAGTACAAGTAGAAACTAGAAACACCAATTTGGTGCTTCTACTTCTAGGGGCTTAAAAATGATTATGAGCTTTTGAAAAATACTTTTTTACTTACAAAAGTTGTGTGTTTGGCCAAGTTTAAGCTTTTAGTGACTAAAAGCACTTTCAAAAACCTGGCCAAACACATACTAAGCTGACTTGGGCAATCTACATGGGTTTTGACCACGTGTAGCTTAGATTTTCTTTCTCTTAGCAATCATTTGATATGATTCTAAATTATATAAAAACAGTAAATATATAGACACGGGTTTATTATGTGCTTATAATGTTATTATTATTAATATCATACATATTATTATTCAATTATTCATTCTAATTCTTATGCAAAATATATTCGAATCAATCGAAAAACATATTTAAAATATTAATGTTTTTAAAAGCAATCACATGCATTTTTGCACGGGTTTAAAACTAGTTGATATTATTTTTAAGAAATGACATTACGCATTCTTACTATTTAAAAAAACAAAAATATAAATTGAAATTATTAGGTGCATTACCAAAAATCCATTCATTAAAATAATTGATAGAATTGATAAAATGAAATAATAAGTTTGGGTTTATGAAGGTTATTCTCATTAATATGCACATTTTAGAACATAACTTAATTTTCTTGATTACATTTTTTTTTCTAATATCAAATGCAATAATGTGTGAAGGACTTGAGGATTAAAAACGGGTAGTCATAAGAGTGAATGGAGTATGGTCAGAGGTTTGTGATGTGGGCTGGGCATGTGGGGGTGGGCACGGGTGATGAACGCGGTGTAAGACAGGTGTAGACACAGATGGGAGAGTGGGATTGTGGCTGCGGTGTAAGAGGGTTGGAGTCTCGGGGGGTCCTGAGCAAGGGGCTGGTTAGGCAGTAATGTTGTCAAGGATGATGGGTGAGCATTGAGCAAGGTGTGAAGTCAGAGTCGAGAAATGAATAAGTAGCGGTTTGGTAGGGATGCTTCAACAAAGGGAAACTGAGACCCGTCAAAGGTAAAGTGTTCGAAGAGATTGTCATACTGACATTGCCTCTTTCTAGGTCGAGACAACGGTAATCACAACGGAAGGATGTATTTGAACAATCAAACAAAGTTAACGAACTGTTGAATACAAAATTTGCCTCTTCTCAAATCTGCTATTTGTTCGTCTGTATTTGAACAATCAAACAGACTGTGTCAATTATGATGCTTCTATATTTCCATTTCTTTTCTCTCCGCAAATCTTGGAAATGTTGTTCCGATGTCCCTGAAAAATTGAACGAAAAACCAATAACAGATCAGTATACTTCACAAACAAGAATGCAACATCCATTTCTCTTATAATCAGTTGCCTTTTCTCACTTACATAGATAGTAAACTTGAGAAACTGTACACAAACTCTAAACACCAATGTCTTCCTAGCAACAATTGTTACCAACATATTTGGATAGAGTCTCTATTTTGCGACATATTTATTATGCATAAGGTTGTAAATATCTGACCCTTTGAGAATTGAGACGCTCTCAAAAACAATCTCTATGTATGTGTAAACACAAAGCATGAATCCCTGATACCGGCCCTTACCCAATTATTAAAGCTTTTGACTAAAATCCATTTTTGACGATTTATATACAGAGAAACGGTCAAAACTGTAGTAAGATGAAAGGTGTAGGAAAAAGCTCCAGTTACACTAAATATGGAAGAGTCATATTCTTCAGAACGGCAGGATTTCTATCGACAAAAGTTGTCCATTCTTCCATGTCAATTTTCCCGTCATGTTTGGAGTCTGCTTCCTTAAATGTCTACAAAGATACAAGTCCAAAGTTATATCAACTGACTGACATGATTGAGTACTTCTATTATTGTAGGACACTGCATAGCCTGATGATCAAATTCTTTTCACAATCTACAACAAATATGAAGATAACCTTAACAACAATTGCATTGACAATGTCGTCCGGAAGAACTAAATCAGACTCGTGCAGGAATGCCAAAACCATCTCTCTCACCTGTCACAAGTCACAAAGTTGTTACATGTAATTTCTCTTTTTTCTGCCACTCTTGTTATGCGCCAAAGAGAACAAAAAAATGGAGTCTTTTATTCCAAGAGGAAACATAAATATTGTAATAAATGAGCTGCCAAAACCTAACTCGACTAGAATTGCGCGAAGCTTGTTCATATACAGCCCAAAAAGTTGGGAACTGATTCGACCCAAACAGGGCTAAGTTGACAACAAATATAATCAATATTGCCTGAACCTAACACGAATCAAGACCGATTGAGATGAACTTGGCTTTCAAGTAAATGACTTCAACTTCAAAGCAAAATGAATGCGCCTGGTGATAGCCTAAACATAGATGATCAATGATCAAATTATGGACACACCACGAGATGTATGCCAATAACTAAATAAATATTGAAGCCAACGGATCCAACCTTGCTTGTTTTAATTATTGACGACCCGATTATGACCAAACTCATCCCAAATGATGATATTGACCATTAAACCTACAAAACTAAAACAAGATATGACCCAATCCGCCTTGATCCATCCTACCAGAAACAAACCCAACAGACCCAACCTCTAAAATGATAAACATCAACTCACCTCCTCTAATCTAATATAACCCGTCTGCCGTAGATTGTACAGTCGAAATGAAACTGTCATAACGAATAAAAAAAGTCATATACTGAGTAGTCAGAAATCAAATTTCTAAATAATGGTTCATCTTCAAAAAATCATCTATGTAAAGGAGATAGATGCAACGATGCATAATACTACAAGAAACTTTTTCCTCCATCGGTGCTTTTGGATGGAAGATGCTCAAAGATCGGACAAACTCTCCAAAATCAATTAATCCGTCATGATTTGTATCAAACATATGGTACATCTGCTAAGATAAAACACAAATGTTATGTGTTGACAGTCAATGAAACAATCCTTATTGAAATGTGTTCTTTAGTTTCAGAACTGTTACTCTATCAGTAAAAAGATTCCGCCTTTTCCTGTTTCCGAACAGCGCAAATGCAAATTCTTCCTGCACATATTTAACAAAATTAAATGCATTTTTCCAGTAATATGTGATTTATGTCTAATAAGGGGCTACAGGCAAGAGAGTATTTTTCTAACTTGGTTGATAAACTTGTCATCAACTATGGAACTGCTTAACCTCTTATATAACTCGTATAAGCTCTGTAACTCGGACACACTGACTGCATGTCAACACAACATTAGTTAAATAACAAGGTACAACGTGGTTTTGCAGGCAGATGAGTTATTGGGTAAGACCGTCCTGTGTTAAGACGTGGTGATCGAAGTTTTTGCATAAGCTTCAATGTAGGACTTGAAAAGCTTATCCCGAAAAAGTGAATTTTCAGTCTGCTCTAGCATAGGACCGTCTTACCCAAAGTTTATTTGTGACAAGGTAACTAGGATAAAAAACTTACAGCAGGTTTGAGCCGCCAAAAGAGCCGTTTCTTTATATTTTCGCTTCTGTTTCATGCAACAGTTACCCATATGCTTCTGGAGTTTGTTACTTTTGTAAGTGGGTATATTTTTCACTCATTGCAGATCAGTACAGGGATGTTGCTCCATTTATAGGTAGCTCAACAATTCCAGTTTCCTCCATTTGAAAGTTATATATTCTACTCCAAGCCGGGTTAATTTTCTTAATTAGATTCTGTCCAAAATCAGAATTTTATTAAGTGTGTTTCAAATTAGATTGCTAATAATTTTCAGAATATTATCTCCCCATGGGTTAGGGCTATTTAATAAGGGAATTGTTCTTTGTGCCATGATACACTTTTGTGGTAACCTTCAAAACCTTTACATCTGGGTCGCAAGAGTATCTCAACTTGCAGTGCGGTTTTGTGACCCAAAACAAATCGATGCAACATAAAATAATTAGGACCTAGTAGAACCCAAAACAAATCGCAAGAGTATCTCAACTTGCAGTTCGGTATTTTTAGTAATAATATATGTGAGGAGTATTTTAATGAAATGGGAAGAAAACAGTGGCATGGAGGTAGTAGTAGGTAAGTAGCGCAGCTGAATGCAAAATGTTCTTGCAAGAAACAGGGCATATTCTTGTGCACATAAATACAGACATTTGGCACGTTAATCTCAAATAAAAGATGTTCATAAACTCTCAGAATGAAACTTGGTTGAGAAATAGTGGTATTTTTTCAGCTGGGAATCAGGTGCTTCCCTTATGAGTGGTAACTGTTGGGCACTTCCCCATGTTCTTCATGATAATGCATCTTTCTGTTTTGTTGTTATTTTGATACTGACTCTTAATATTTCACTTTAATACGAGGGCATTGACCAAATTACTAATATATTATGCATGAAGTTTTAGCCAAAAATAAAACAAATAATCAGTGATCGTTCTTTTTGCAATGAACCTAGTATGACACGATCTCCCATATAAGACTAACTCACCTTGACTTTGCAATGCTTCTTGTACAACAGGATCCCGCATATCAGACTAACTCGCCTTAATGTGTTCGTTATTTGCTATTTTCGTCGCAACGCCCAATCTTTTCACCTGCATATATGATATTATTACTGATAACGCGACAAAGCTGAATGCTAGATACTATACAGCTCAGTACGATATCTAATAAATTCTCTATAGTCTATAATCTATATACTGATAAACAAAATCATATATAAGGAACAGTATATCAATTGTGTGCGTATAACACATGAGCAGCAAATTAAAAGTGTACATAATGTTCATCAAATATCCCTAGAGATTGATCGCAAAGACGCAAACTGCACTAAACTAATTAAGCTGGGCTAATCTTTTAACTACAAAAAAACAAAATATAAGCGACATTTTGACGAGAAAGATCTTTGCAGAACTTGCTTTCATTAGATCAAAATCATGCACTTGAGTGTCAATCTGATAAGATTAATAACTCAATTGCCCGCCTCTTCCATTCCACATAATGATAATATATAGTACATCGGGATTAGGGTTACATTACAAGATGGACTAATGGGCTACTCACGACCCAAAACGTCATACGACTCTATTTCCCCCTCAAGTTGGAGCGTAGGGGTTGAAAACGCCCAACTTGTTAACTAAAGAAACAAACTGAGAGACACCAAGAGCTTTAGTAAGAACGTCAGCTAGCTGTATTTTAGTGGAAACATGAGAAGGAGCAATAAGACCAGACTGAATCGCATCACAAACATAATGGCAATCAATTTCAATATGTTTAGTCCGCTCGTGGAACACCGGGTTTTGGGCAATATGAAGAGCAGACTTGCTGTCACTAAAGATCGAAACAGGCGAATCATGAGACACACCCAAGTCATGTAATAAACCTGTTAACCACGTGACTTCGCACGTAATAGCCCGAAGAGCACGATACTCAGCCTCTGCAGAAGGAAGCGACACCGTAGGTTGTTTTTTCGTTTTCCAGAAGACAGGAGATTTGCCCAAAAACATGAACCAACCAGTAACAGAACGACGAGAGAGCGGATATGTCGCCCAATCAGAATCACACCAGCCAGTGAGTTGGAAATCCGAACAAGAGGGGAGCAAGATTCCCTGTCCGGATGTACCTTTTAAGTAACGAACTGTACGCAAAGCAGCATTCCAATGATCCTGCTGAGGAGCACTCATAAATTGAGAAAGAAGGTGTACCGTGTAAGAGAGATCCGGACGAGTCACAGCAAGGTACACAAGACGACCCACGGGCCGTCGGTAAGATGCGGGATTAGCAAGAGCAGAACTAGTAGAGCTGCCAAGGCGATGATGCTGCTCGACGGGCGTAGGAGCGGGTTTGCACCCAAGGAGGCCTGCTTCAGATATGATGTCGAGGGTGTATTTCCGTTGTCACAGAAAAATACCCTCTTTGTTACGAGCAACCTCAAGACCCAAAAAATACTTCAAATCTCCTAAGTCTTTCATGTGGAAGCACTCATGTAAATAATTCTTAAAGGTCACAAGAGCAGGCAGGTCATTACCGGAGACAATTAAATCATCCACGTAAACAAGCACATTAAGACGGATTGAGTCACGAATAAAAGTAAACAATGAGTAATCATAGTAACTCTGAGTGAAGCCATATTGCTTGAGAGCATGCCCAAGTTTGGCAAACCAACATCGAGGTGCCTGTTTGAGGCCGTAAAGAGATTTCCGTAACCGACATACGTGACCTGGAACCGGAGAGGTGAACCCAGGAGGAAATCGCATGTAGACCTCTTCTTCTAAATCACCGTGCAGGAAGGCATTATGAACATCCATTTGATGAAGGTGTCATTGCTTAACAGAAGCAACAGAGAGAAAAGTACGTACTGTTGTCATCTTAGCAACATGGGCAAAGGTTTCATCATAATCAATCCCCTCAGTCTGATGATTCCCAAAGACAACTAGTCTGGCCTTCAGACAATCAATAGTAGAGTCGGATTTATATTTGATTTTGTAGAGCCATTTGCTCCCAAGAGCTTTCTTACCAGGTGGTAGAGTAGTCACGGTCCAGGTGCCATTATCAACAAGAGCCTTCATTTCAGCATACATAGCATGTCGCCACCCGTCATGTTTCACGGCCTCTGCAAAGTTTTGTGGCTCCCTGTGGGATATTAGAGCAGCCACGTACGAACGATATGGGGTTGAAAATTTTTGACAGGAAATGTAATTAGCTAAAGGATACGGGGTACCTGAGGAAGACGATGACACGCGGAGACTGGAGGCACTAGATGGACTACTATCATCACCGTCGTCATCCGAGAAAGCAGTCACATAATCCTGGAGATATGTGGATGGCAATTTGGCACGCTGACCGCTGCCCATAGTAGGGGGTGGGGACTCGGCCGAGGCATGAGCAGGAGAAGTGGGTGGTGAGGTTACGAGTGTTGCGGGAGGAACCACTTCCGTCTCGGGAGAAGCTGGATTTGAGCGCCACGGTGACATCGTGCACCCAATCATCAAAGTTGGTTAAAGATAGGCGAATTGGAGTAATGGAGTCGCCAGAACGTCCTTGAGGACCGAGAAAATATGGGGAAGAGGCGTCTATTTTAGGGGCCAGACTGCCGCCGGTACCGTCGCCGTTAGTCATGACGGCTAGGGTTGATAATTTTATGATTTTAATTTTGATATGGTTAGGATCACTGATACCATGATAAGATTAATAACTCAATTGTCTCCTCTTCCATTCCACATAATGATAATATATAGTACATCGGGATTAGGGTTACATTACAAGATGGACTAATGGGCTACTCACGACCCAAAACGTCATACGACTCTATTACAATCAGAAAGCTAGGAAACGTAGTTGTCAACTCCATGACAGTATAGTGTTGAATTTTATTTTACAAAGCTCGGAAAAAGAAATGTTGTTCTAGGGCCATCTAATTGACTCAAGATGCCCTTCCGAAATGGCAAATTGAGAACCTAAAATTATAAGAAAATCGCAAGGCTGTAAGGGTGCATGAACACTTTGGGGCCTTATTTCAATCGGCTACAACACCCTGTTAGACGGCAGTAGGAGTGTAACCGAGCTGAGCGATCAGCTCGAGCTCACCTTTGATCGAGATGATTGTGCTGGGCTCATATTGTAAAAATCGAGTCCGAGCCCGAAGTTGAGCTCTTGAAATCAAGGCTTTGGATCGGCTCACATGGTATTTTCTTATCCCTAACCTGAGCTCAAGCGTTGTCCGAGTCCATTTTTTTCGATCATTATTTTAATTAGAACGTAATTTATAATAAACGTGTGATTGCATATGAATGATATTGTTATTGATTATTGAATTACTGTGTCTTGCAATATACATGGACTCTTCTATATATGTATGTAAACTAAATGTAAACATGGTAATATAATATGAACAAGATAATCTAAATATGGCAAAGAGATATTGTTGTCATTGTGAGGAATAGAGTTGTTGTAGTGTGAATGAGTTTGCTAGGTATCCATCATAATACCCCCCTCAAGCTGGCGCGTGGAGAGTCGAAACGCCCAGCTTGGAGAGCAGCTCATCGAAGGAGATTCGTCCAAGTGCTTTTGTAAAAATGTCTGCGAGTTGAGCTTTAGTATGAACATAGTTTGGTCGAATAGTCCCATTGAGAATTTCGTCTCGGATAAAATGGCAATCAACCTCAATATGTTTAGTTTGTTCATGGAACACCGGGTTGCGGGCAATGTGGAGTGCGGATTGATTATCACATGAGAGCTCAATTGGCTTGTCGTGCATGATCCCGAGAAAATGTAGGAGCCCTTTTAGCCACTTAAGCTCACAAACCGTGTAGGCAATGGCACGATACTCGGCCTATGCGGAGGATCTGGAGACGGGGTTTTGCTTCTTGGTTTTCCAGGAGATGGGTGAGCCACCTAGGAACACGATGTAGGCAGAGAGTGAGCGGCGGGTGGTTGGACAGCTAGCATAATCCCCATCACAATACGCGTGTAACTGTAAGTCGACCGTTGTCTTGAAGAGTAAGCCTTGACCTGGGTTGTTTTTAAGATATCGAACAACTTGTAACGCGGCTTGCCAATGGTCAAGTCGTGGAACATTCATAAATTGAGTAAGAGTATGAACTGAGTAAATAAGTTCGGGACGTGTGATGGTAAGATATACGAGTCGACCAACCAAACGGCGGTATGGTTGGGGGTCTTTTATGACGGGTGAGGTGGAAACCCCAAGTCGGTGATTGGGTTCCATCGGAATGTTCGCGAGCTTGGATCCTAGAATCCCTGTTTCGCCCAAGATGTCAAGTGCGTATTTCCGTTGTGAGATAAATAGGCCGGTGCTGTTTCAGGTGATCTCGAGGCCCAAAAAATATTTTAATGGGCCGAGCTCTTTCATGTGAAAATAATTGCTTAAATAGTTTTTAAAATGAGCAATTTTGGAAGCATTATTCCTACAAATGACCAGGTCGTTGACATAAACCAAGACATGAATCTCGGTCGAGTCCTTTGTAATAGAAAAAAGGGAATGGTCGTAGGGGCATTGTTGGAAGCCATAGGATTTTAGAGCGGAAGCTAGTTTGGTATACCAACAACGCGGAGCCTGACGAATACCATATAAGGATTTTTGTAACCTGCAAACCTTACCGTCTGTAGTGGATGAGAACCCGGGTGGAGGTTCCATGTAGACTTCTTCATGAAGGTCAATGTGGAGAAAGGCATTGTGGACATCCATTTGGTGGATGTCCCAACGTTTGGCAGCGGCAGCCGCTATCACAAGGAGAGTTCGGACGGTCACCATTTTAATAGTAGGAGCGAAATTCTCATGAAAATCGACTCCTTCGACTTGACGATTGCCCATGACCACTAGTCGAGCTTTGTAGCGCTCGACAGTTCCATTGCCGTTATATTTAATTTTATAGATCCACTTGGATCCAATTGCCTTTTTATTTGGCGGAAGATCTTCGAGTGTCCAGGTGGAGTTTTTTTCAAGGGCATCAATTTCACTCTTCATGGCTTCGCGCCATTGGTGTTCCTGCATAGCTTCGTTGAATGTGCTAGGCTCGTGATTGTTAGTCACGGCCGATAAAAAAACATTTATAGTTATGAGACAACTTATTGTAAGAAAGAACGTGGGAAATCGGGTATTTAGTACCTGAAGATGATATCGATGTGGTGAGAGCTTGCATCAAGGGGCTTTTCTTGGGTTGAATGAAATCATTAAGGAGGGAATTCGGGATTTTCGGGCGCTGTCCTCTGCCCATTTGGTAGGGACTGGCGGAGTCGCGGGGAGGGCTTGTGGTGATCGAGGGATCGGGCGAGGGCGTGGCTGGGGATGGTGTGAGGTTAGTGGGAGTGGTGTCGTCGTTTGCTGGCGTGGGAGGTGTGGTGGAGGTCAATGGAGGCTCGGTGGATGGAGGCTCGGATGTAGTTGTGTCGGGAGGGATGGGGACGGTGATCATAGAGTTGGCTTCGTCAAGGAAAGTGGAGGATGTGGAGGGTATGTCTTGGGTTACTTGGGAATGGTAAGAAAAGTCAGATTCTATGAATTTGACATCGCGGGAACAGAATTGGGTCCCCGTTTCAAGGTCGTAAACTCGCCACCCTTTTTTCCCATAGGATACCCGATAAAGATGCATTTTCGGCTCCGTGAGGCAAGTTTGTCTCGTGGTCTATTAGTGTTATTGGCATAGCATAACCAACCAAAAGTACGAATATGGGTCAATGGAGGAGGTTTGTTAAAGAGAACCTCATATGGCGTTTTTCCGTGATGGATAGTGCTCGGGGTATGGTTGATCAGGTAAACGGCGATAAAGATGCATTCCCCCCAAAAAATGATTGGTAAATGAGCTTGATATAAAAGAGCGCGAGCGACGTTTAAAATATGACGGTGTTTTCTTTCGACTCGGGCATTTTGTTGGGGAGTATCAATGTTAGATGTTTGGAAAAAACTACCATTTTCGAGAAAAAAATTGTGAAAGCTTGTAAACTCGTTACCATTTGTCGCTTCGTAAAGTTTTGATTTTCTTATTAAATTGTCGCTCCACCAAAGCAAAAAAATTTAATAAAGTCTGTCGAGTGTCACTTTTCCGACGAAGTAAATAAACTCATGTGGAGCGTGAAAAATCGTCGACAATAGTTAGAAAATATTGTGACCCACATGATGCAGGTTCGGAGTACGGACCTCATAAATCGACATGAATTAAATCAAAAATAGAATCCGCATTATTCAAACTTAAAGAAAATGGTTCCCGAGTTTGCTTGGCTCGAAAACAAATGTCACAATCGTTGCTATGAAAAGAAGTCTTAATGTTTTTGCAAAAAGGTAAAGAACGAAAAATAGTTGATGAGGGATGCCCCAACCTCCGATGCCAGAGTGCACTTGTGTCGGAAGCAGCGGCGGTAAGAATGTGGGCTTTAGGATTGCATACTGCCGTCAAATAATATAGCCCCTCGACTTGTTCACCCGCACCAATCATCATCTTCGAAAAACGGTCCTGAATAAAGCATAAAAGATGAGAAAATTGCATTGTTAAGGATGAATCAAGTAAAAGGGAGGAACAGAAATAAGATTGCAATGTAATTTTTCGGAATATAAAACGTTATGTAAAATAAGTCGAGTCAATAATTCAATGTCGCCACATTGAGTGGCTTGCGCTAAGTCGCCATTCGGGACCCCAACAGATAACAGGCTAATTTTCCGAATATTAGAGAAATGGGATAGACAACCTGACATATGTCGGGATGCTCCCGTATCGATAATCCAAGAGAAAGATAAGGTTTTACCACTTAGTCGATTTGATGAGGATTGTTCTGATTGGCGAGCCTGCCATATCGTATGCACTTCATCTAGTTGAGTTGGAGTAAGGTTATTAAAATCGAACCTAGCAGAGGGAGGAACAACCCCAAAAGATAGAGGCGGAATTGAGACAACATGAGCCCGATCCATCTCCCCACTAACACTAGAACCATGGGCAGCAGCACGTACATCAGCACCGTGAGTGGCAGAGGGTACAACAGTACCGTGTGTTATGACGAGGTGTGCTCGTGGTGTATGTGAGGCACTGAAGCAGAAGCTAGGGGAGCAATCTCATTTGACAATCCAGTTCAGACAACAACCAACAAAGACACCCATGTTCAGTCCAAGGCAGATCAAGTCCAAACAACTAAGTTTTCAAAAGCAACAAAAGGTAACCATGTCCAAACAACACACAATCAAGTCATGACACCCTCAAAGGCTCATGATCAAGCAACAACATCAACACAAGCCATGCCAACCAGAGTAACAAGGTCCCAAGTCAGCAACAGCCAGAAGGATTCCACAGACACCTGTACCAGTTCCAGGCCACATATCCTACAGCAATTGTCCAAGCAAGGGCTCCAACTTCTTTTCACATCTAGTTGAGGTCCTTAGCTACAAAAAAGTCCAGGATAAGTTTTCCAAATTGTCCTTGGAAGTTCAAGTAAAACAGCCCACAAGTTAACCAGTCACTTTGAGAGCCAGGCTGGTTTCAAGACCAATGGATGAACAAAGGCATCTTACTTTTGTGTGACCCTTAGTAGTATTAATAAGGACGTTGGAAGGACCTTAGAAGTCCCTCTCAAGGTTCCATTTGAAGCACCAGACAGCCAAAACAACCCCAAAGAAAACTGCTCAAACAATGCCATTTCAGGAAAGGAGACAAACTTGCTTTTCAGTTGCTTTTTCTGAAGTTGTTGCAGTCTGTTTTTGCTCGTCTTACTAGTAGACTTTTGTATCTCATTTGTTGTTATTTCAAGGGTCCTTTTAAGCCCTTAGATGTAGTCTTATGTTGGATGGTGAGGATCTTTTGTAATGCTCTATATAAAGAGCCTTTTGCCTTGAAAGAAACTCAGAATGCTGAATGATAAAACCAGAGTTTTTTACTCTTTCTTTGTTAACCTGTGCCAGTCTTGGTTAGCTCAAAACCCTCAACAAAACTTGTGCTAGTCTTAGTTTGTTGGCCTGAGTTAGGGTCATTCACTTGTGCTTGTCTTAGTGAGTGAGTTTAGCTTGGGATTCACTGCATTTAGAGCTACCTGTGCTTGTCTTGGTAGCCCTGAATACAGAGTTTATCTATCTTGTCCTTGTCTTGTGTTGTATGCTTTGTATTCTTGTCTTAGCCCCTAGTTTGGTGTTTCAAATTGGTTATCAGAGCTAAGGTTTATTTCTACTGTGAGTCCATTTAACCAAACTACATTCTAAACTACAAAAATAGCCCAATGAGTGAGGAGAGATTGGCAGGAGTAGAAGCAAGGATGGAGGACCTGGCTGGGGTTGTAACCACCCTAACCAGAGCCTTGGATCAGGTGATAGGCAACCAATTGTTTGCTGGAGGAAGAGGCAGAGGTCGTGGGAGAGGCCTAGGTCCACCAGGAGGCAGGGTCAGACCACCTGAAGAGGAGGAACCTTCAGACTCAGATGAATCCACAAGGAGCAGAGCTTCAGGGCATGGCCTCACTGATAAACACCTCAAGGTAGACATTCCTGAGTTTTCTGGTAGCTTAAATCCTGATGATTTGTTAGAATGGCTTAGGGATATAGAGAGAGTCTTTGAATACAAAGGATACAATGATGCTAAAGCCTTTAAAGTAGCTATTCTGAAATTGAAAGGGTATGCTTCCCTGTGGTATGAAACCATGAAGAGTCTAAGGACTAGGGAGGGTAAGGAACCCATGAAATCCTGGTCTAAGTTGAAAAAAAAAATGTTGAACAAGTTTGTTGCCAAGGATTATACTCAGGATTTGTTCATCAAGCTGTCTAAACTAAAACAAAATGAAAAATCTGTTGAGTCATATCTGAGAGAGTTTGAGCAGCTTACCCTTCAATGTGACATCACTGAGAAACCTGAACAAAGGATTGCTAGATTCCTAGAAGGCCTAAGCCCAGGCATTGCTAACAAGGTTAGGATGCAACCCCTATGGTCCTTTGAGGATGTGGTTAACCTATCCCTTAAGGTTGAGAAAATGGGGAAGGAAACAACCAAGTCTTTCACCAAACCTGCTATAACTAAACCTTATGCTGGGGTCAGAATTGGGGAAGGTCCTAGGACTCCCATAACTTTTAATAGGAACCCCTTGGACAAGGGTAAGGCACCTGTAAGTCAGCAACCTACCCTCACTCCTTCAGAAGAGAAGAGAAAATGTTATCAATGTTAAGGTTATGGCCACTTTAAGAGAGACTGTCCCTCAAGAAGAGCCTTGACAGCAGTGGAAGTCATGGAATGGGAGAAGGAAGGGCTCATTGAGTATGAGCAGGAGGAGGGAACAGGAGAGCAGGAAGAGGAAGGTGATGCCCCTTTGGTAGTAGCCCCATCAGACACTGGTCACAGCCTTGTTCTTTGGAGGGTTATGCACTCTCAGCATCAACCTCTAGAAGAAGACCAGAGATCTCTAATCTTTAAGAGCAGGTGTACTATTCAAGGGAGGGTTTGTAATGTGATCATAGATGGGGGAAGTTGCACCAATGTAGCCTCAGTTACCTTGGTTAACAAGCTTGGCTTGGAGACCAAACCCCACCCCAACCCTTACAAACTCAGATGGTTGAACAAGGGTGCTGAAGTAAGGGTTGATCAACAATGTTAAATGTCCTTCTCTATTGGAGGCACCTACAAGGATGAGGTGACTTGTGATGTAGTGCCTATGGATGCATGCCATTTACTGCTGGGCAGACCATGGGAGTTTGATAAAGATGTCTTGCATAAAGGGAAGAGCAATGTGTACACTTTTAGACATGGGAATCAAAGGATAGTCCTTACACCTTTACCCCCAAACACTAGGGACTATGGTAGTCCTAGTACCAGTGGATCCAAGGAGGTTCTTTTCCTCACAGAGGCAGCCATGCTCAGAGAGGTGGAACAAGAACAACCTGTGTATTTCCTCTTGTCCAAACAGGTTGAGGAACCAGTTGAGGTTCCCCCAGAGGTAAAGGAGCTGATCAATGAGCATGAGGATGTATTTCCAGAAGAACTACCATCAGAACTTCCTCCCCTAAGGGGCATAGAGCACCAGATAGACCTCATTCCAGGTGCCATGCTACCTAACAGGCCAGCATACAGGAGTGACCCCAAGTCCACCCAAGAGTTGCAGAGGCAGGTAGAGGAGCTGATGTCAAAGGGATTTGTCAGGGAATCTTTGATTCCTTGTGCAGTGCCTACCCTCCTAGTCCCTAAGAAGGATGGTTCATGGAGAATGTGTATTGACAGCAGGGCCATTAACAATATCACTGTCAAGTACAGGTTCCCCATCCCAAGGCTGGATGACATGTTGGATGAGTTAAGTGGAGCCAGTCTATTCTCCAAGATAGATCTTAGGCAAGGTTACCACCAGGTGAGAATCAGGGAGGGGGATGAGTGGAAAACAGCATTTAAAACCAAGCATGGGCTCTATGAATGGCTGGTGATGCCATTTGGTCTCTCCAATGCCCCTAGTACATTCATGAGACTTATGACTGAAGTCTTAAGGCCTTTCATAGGTCAGTTCATTGTGGTGTACTTTGATGATATCCTGGTCTATAGTAAGGGCAAATCTGAACATCTGAACCATCTAAAGTTGTTGTTTCTGAAACTGAGAGAGCATAAGCTCTTTGGGAAAATGGAGAAGTGTACTTTCATGGCTGAGGAGGTTAAATTCTTGGGGTATGTCATCTCTGCCAAGGGCATATCTGTGGATCAGGAGAAGATTGCAGCCATCAAGTCTTGGCCTATTCCCAAGAACATCACTGAGGTTAGGGGTTTTCATGGCCTAGCCTCCTTCTATAGGAGGTTCATACAGGGATTCAGCACTATCATGGTGCCTGTAACAGAAGGGATGAAGAAGGGTGAGTTCAAGTGGACTGAACAGGCACAAGCAGCCTTTGAGCTCATCAAAAAGAAGCTTTGTGAGGCACCTATACTAGCTCTACCTGATTTTGATCAGCTATTTGAAGTAGAGTGTGATGCAAGTGGGGTAGGGATTGGAGCAGTACTCATCCAAGGAAGGAATCCTGTGGCCTTCTTCAGTGAGAAGCTCAATGGGGCTAAGCTCAATTACTCCACATATGACAAGGAGTTTTATGCCTTGGTGAGAGCCCTCATGTACTGGAGCCATTATCTCAAACCCAAGCCTTTTGTACTTCACTCTGATCATGAGGCCTTGAAATACATAAATGGCCAACACAAGCTCAGTGCAAGGCATGCAAAATGGGTTGAATACCTTCAGTCCTTTAACTTCTCAAGCAAATACAAGGAAGGAAAGTCAAATGTGGTAGCAGATGCCTTGTCTAGGAGACATTCTATGCTGGTGACAATCCAACAAAGAGTGCTAGGCTTTGAATTTATGAAGGAGCTGTACCAGGATGATCCTGATTTCATGGAGGATTGGTTAGCCCTGCAGAACAATCCTAGAGTAAAAGAGACCAAGTATCAGCTGCAGGAAGGTTACATGTTTAAGGGGAACAAATTGTGTGTCCCTAGAGGCTCATACAGGGACCTATTGGTGAGGGAAGTCCACTCTAATGGGCTAGCAGGACATTTTGGGGTGCAGAAGACCATGGATATCCTGCAAGATCAGTTTTACTGGCCTAGGATGGAAGGGGATGTTCAAGCTATTCTTAGGAGGTGTTCTACTTGCCAAAAGGCAAAGAGTTCTTTCCAAGCAGGACCTTACACTCCACTGCATGTACCTGACAAACCTTGGGAAGACATCAGCATGGATTTCATTGTGGCTCTGCCCAAGACTCCTAGAGGAAAGGATTCCATCATGGTTGTGGTTGACAGATTTAGCAAAATGGCTCACTTTGTGCCATGTAGGAAGACTGAGGATGCCTCAGGGGTTGCTGAGCTTTACTTCAAAGAAGTAGTCAAACTACATGGAGTGCCTAGATCAATTGTTTCAGACAGGGATACAAAGTTTATGAGTTACTTCTGGAAGACCCTGTGGAAGCTCCTAGACACCAGGCTGCTTTTTAGTACATCCCACCATCCTCAAACTGATGGTCAAACAGAAATCACCAACAAAACCCTAGGGAGAATATTGAGGTGCATTGTGAAGAAGTCACTAGGAGATTGGGATCTCAAACTAGCCCAAGCAGAATTTGCCTTCAACAGGGCCCCTTCATCAAGTACTGGCCACAGTCCCTTTGAGGTGGTCTATGGCAGCAACCCACTCATGCCTATGGAGCTATCCAATGTGCCTAAAGAGATACTGAACTATGATGCCAAGAAGAGGGTGGAACAAATGCTCAGGTTGCATGAACAGGTTAAGAGAAACATAGAGAAGACTAATGAGCAGTACAAAATCAAAGCCAAGGTGCCAAGAGGAAAGAAGGAGTTTCAGGCAGGTGACCTGGTGTGGTTACACCTCAGAAAGGAAAGGTTCCCAAGCAAAAGAAAGAACAAACTTATGCCTAGAGCAGAAGGCCCTTTTGAGGTCATAGAGAAGGTGGGAGCCAATGCTTACAAGGTGGATTTGCCAGGTGAATATGGAGTTCATGGCACATTTAACATAGGAGACCTTAGCCCCTACTATGACAGTGAAGGAGAGAACCCTGGAGATTTGATGCTCAAATCTTTCCAACCTGGGGAGGATGAAGCAGGAGCTAGGGGAGCAACCTCATTTGACAATCCAGTTCAGACAACAACCAACAAAGACACCCATGTTCAGTCCAAGGCAGATCAAGTCCAAACAACTAAGTTTTCAAAAGCAACAAAAGGTAACCATGTCCAAACAACACACAATCAAGTCATGACACCCTCAAAGGCTCATGATCAAGCAACAACAACATCAACACAAGCCATGCCAACTAGAGTAACAAGGTCCCAAGTCAGCAACAGCCAGAAGGATTCCACAGACACCAGTATCAGTTCCAGGCCACATATCCTACAGCAATTGTCCAAGCAAGGGCTCCAACATCTTTTCCCATCTAGTTGAGGTCCTTAGCTACAAAAAAGTCCAGGATACGTTTTCCAAATTGTCCTTGGAAGTTCAAGTAAAACAACCCACAAGTTAACCAGTCACTTTGAGAGCCAGGCTGGTTTCAAGACCAATGGATGAACAAAGGCATCTTACTTTTGTGTGACCCTTAGTAGTATTAATAAGGACGTTGGAAGGAGCTTAGAAGTCCCTCTCAAGGTTCCATTTGAAGCACCAGACAGCCAAAACAACCCCAAAGAAAACTGCTCAAACAATGCCATTTCAGGAAAGGAGACAAACTTACTTTTCAGTTGCTTTTTCTGAAGTTGTTGCAGTCTGTTTTTGCTCGTCTTACTAGTAGACTTTTGTATCTCATTTGTTGTTATTTCAAGGGTCCTTTTAAGCCCTTAGATGTAGTCTTATGTTGGATGGTGAGGATCTTTTGTAATGCTCTATATAAAGAGCCTTTTGCCTTGAAAGAAACTCAGAATGCTGAATGATAAAACCAGAGTTTTTTACTCTTTCTTTGTTAACCTGTGCTAGTCTTGGTTAGCTCAAAACCCTCAACAAAACTTGTGCTAGTCTTAGTTTGTTGGCCTGAGTTAGGGTCATTCACTTGTGCTTGTCTTAGTGAGTGAGTTTAGCTTGGGATTCACTGCATTTAGAGCTACCTGTGCTTGTCTTGGTAGCCCTGAATACAGGGTTTATCTATCTTGTCCTTGTCTTGTGTTGTATGCTTTGTATTCTTGTCTTAGCCCCTAGTTTGGTGTTTCAGGTACCCTTTCTAATACGTTCATAATTGGCTCTACCCTGAACATCAGGAATCACAGTACGACTCATATCAACTTCATTTATAATTATACGGTCTCTAGGACGGTCTCCCCACCAATCGGGAAAATTCCATGTAACACGATAGCAAACGGGATACAAATGGCCTGATCGTCGACAAGCAATACAATATGGTCTATTGGGGTCGATTGTTTGGGAACGATCCCCTCCCCCACCAGTAGACCGATGATTAGCATTCTTCCAATTCAAACTACTATTTCTGTCATTTATTAGCTTAAGAGCAACACTTTATATGTAATTTTCTTTTCTAAAGTAATAGTTTAATTAATGTTTCACAAAAAATGACTATGAATTTATGATATAAATAAATATTATTGACAAAAACTTACTAATTTTAAAAATAACAAGCTCATACGAGCATATTGTAAAAATCGAGTCTCCTTAGAGCTCTTGAAATCAAGGCTTTGGATCGGCTCACATGGTATTTTCTGATCCCCAACCTGAGCTCAAGCTTTGTCCGAGTCCATTTTTTCGAGCATTATTTTATTTAGAACGTAATTTTAAAGTTAAAAATTCCAATTCAAACTAGTATTTCTGTCATTTATTAGCTGAAGAGCAACACTTTATATGTAGTTTTCTTTTCTAAAGTAATAGTTTAATTAAAGTTTCATAAAAAATGATTATGATATAATTTTCTATTATTGACAAAAACTAACTTAAAAAATAACAAGCTCATACGAGCTTCCAAGCCGAGCCTTGCCGTGTTCCGGCTCCTGTTCGGGTTCGTCGTTCGAGCTCTAACTCGAGCTTACTTTGACCGATTATGAGTCGATCGTTTACCGAACCAATTCTAATGGCTTGTTGAGTAGGCTCAGCTCATTTACAGCCATAGACGGCAGTTTCGCAAAGTCGAATAAAAAGGGAGCAACAGCAACTTGGATTAAACCAACAACCCATAGAAAGCGAGACTTACTTTTAATTTGGAAATGTCATGTTCTTCAATAAAGTTGGATTCCTTGACACTCTCTCTTTCCACTCTTCTGGATCAATCTTTCAATCAATTTAATTCCATGCAAAAACATACCTATCTAACATTGGTTCAACTAGGGTATGTGAAAGTATGACATCTAGTTCTTGAAGAATGGCCACAACCATTTCCCTCAGCTGTAAAGTCAAGATAGCGCAGAAACAGGTCAGAACTAAAAGCTGCGAGACACTAGTAGTTTTTTGGACTAAAATAGTACAAAAAGAGGAGCCTTTAAGGATGAAAGAGAAGCAACGACAATTACCTCTTCACGCTCAATGTAACCAGTGCGTGCTCATTAGATCATAGAAACTAAATGTAACTGGAAGAAGTTTTACTCCCAGCTGATTTAGGTTCACTAACAGTAATCATCATTAGAAGTCGTTAAAAAGAGATATGTTCATGGGAAGAAAAAGAAATAGAAACATAGTTTTTCTACAGAAAGCATATGGGCTGGTTCTGATAAGCAAATAAGCAATTTTCATACAGGCAATTTTGTCTGCATAAGGAGTCCATGGGCGCAAAATACTCAATGATCGCACAAACGCTTCAAATCCTATTACCCCCACTACTACAAAAACAGGCTATGACAACGGTTAAAAACCGTTGTAATATTAAAAAGCGGACGTTGTTAAAGCCTCCGTTGTTAAAGGTTTTAACAATGGTGCCGATTTAATGAAAATACCGTTGTGAATAGTTTTAACAACGGTAAGAAGTCGTTGTTATTACTAGATAACTGTTGTTAAAACGTGTGAATAATTATGGTGGGAAAGATACGAGAACGGTTCTATTAAATTAAACCGTTGTTAAAGGTATGATTAATTTTGGTGGGAAAGATTATAACAACGCTTTAATTTTTCAAACCCGTTGTGAATATTGTTAATTACAACGGAGTATAATAAAGAAGCCGTTGTGGAAAGTTTTAATAACAACAGGTATTCTATAATACACCGTTGTTAAAGGTATGATAAGTTTTGGTGGGAAATATGTTACAACGCTTTTAATGAATTTTGAAAAACCGTTGTTATTATTTTTATTATTGTTTTTGAAAAAATTGTAATTTGTTCCCCTGCCACCAGTGAAAATCCTGCATAAATCAGCAGCAGTAGCAGCAGCACGCATCATAAACCAATTTCAGAAGCAGCAAAATGATATATCTATATATAAATCAGAGCAATTCATGTACAGGGCAATTCATGTACATGGCAATTCATGTACAGCAGCAGCAAGATGATATATACAACCAAAATGATCTCTTTCAGAGCAATTCATACTTACAACTTGCTCTAATTAATGACTTCTACAAATTAAAGTTCCCTATCTGCTTCCAAAATAATCTAAGTTTCATTTATTCTTTGTTTGTTCAAGGACGTATTTGCCCAACAAGTCCCTTACCTCGTCTATATTGTGCTTAGTGTACTCAGGGACATGTGGCGTGTTGATTGAATACTGCGGATAAAACAAATAAAAGACATCGATCAGTACGGTAACAACAGTATAGGCATATCATACATAATTAGCAACATCGATCATATATATATAGCAGAAAAGATATCAGCTCTAATGAAAAAAAGTAAATAATAGCTACATTAAACTACTAACTCTTTCTGGAATGCTGATATATCTTCGCCTAATAATCTCCAACATGAAACGACAAACGTAGTATCCACATTGGATGCTATCCGGCTGTTTACGGACCTATTATTACATAATAAACGAAGAGACGAGAAGGCAATTACCAATTAGTTTAATGCGTAATTAAAAAAGACAGATGTATATGCGTAATTAGTTTAATACACTTAATTATTAAGGTATTGTATTTGCGCGTACGTACCCCTGTTATCGTAATAAAAGTAGGGCCATCATCAGAATATTCTGTCGGTTGATTGCCGGTTGCTCTTTTCTTCTCAAAGGCCCTTTAAAAAAGGAAAGAGGCCGAAAGTCACATAAACTTACTTAATAATAATAAATGAAACTTAATATTATATGTGCCAAATCATCATCAGTATTATAAACTTACTTAATAATCAACATCTTAAAGGTCTCGGATGGTTGTCTATGCAAAGAGTCCAACCAAAATACTTTCTTCGTGGTCGGATTGATCGCTGCTAGCACCCAATGTCTCCTAGAGATCGAGAGACACATCATTATTAACAAGCACAACATGCATCATAACCAAACATATAAAACTGCAATTGTATTTGGAATCGTAATATTAATTATATATTACCCGGCTTCATTATAAGGGGCAAAAATGAGCTTATTGTTTTTCGCCAATTCCCCAGCAATATAATTTACACGTTCTTCATACGAAAACATCTCGATATGCATAGATAAAACATTTGGGCACATGAATCCGTATTGAGGAAGTGGATTATTGGTCTCGGCGGGGATCACAACCGAGTTCAAGTACCTACATGCCGGTTTTAATTCCGATATTATAAACACTATATCTTACTTAGTCAGAATATTAGAATACTGCATGATTTAATTTATTAAGAAACTTACTTCATCCAAACATATAGGTGTTGGACATCAATCTCGTCAAGGCCAGCCCAAACGGCTAGCGTTTCCCAATCCAGCATTGCTTGGCGTTCTACCCCTACAATATCATTCTCGAGCGGAATAACTATTAATTGCTCGCTTGCTATGCGTCTCTCAGCCTCCTTATAAAGCTCCAGCATCGCCACCGTTCGTACTTTTTCCATGTAAACGTTCCCATGAAATTTAGTACTGGATAGACTCCTGACCTCTTTCAGCTTGGGGAAATGATGCGGTGTGCTACCTTTCACAACCTACATGTGGCTAACTAAATTAAGTTGCTCTTTCAATGATGAGGCGATAGTAGAACTTAAAATATAAAGAGAGTTGATTAAATACCTCATCAAGTTGTTGTATTGACGAGGTAGTAGAAAGATTATTGTCTATCGAGTTAGACTTATCCATGTTTTTTGTTACCTACAAAACAAAAATAAAACATAGTATAAATTTCACTATTTATGAAGGTGATGAACAAAGACAAAAGGCGGGTTAAATTAGATGTATTTTTCTAACCCCGTCTACATTCTGTTGAATTTTACAATCACGAGCCAAGAAAATGTGGCTTTGAGGCCATTGGACAAAACATTTAACCGCATCTGCCAGTATTACTATGTCGTCGCGGACTGGGACGGGCAGTTTACGGGTTCCATAGCCCTTCACGACTCCCACTATCCCCACTTTTGCATGCTTCGGCAAGAGTGGTACGCCATGAACCAAGATGGTTTCCGCTGAGTCCTTGGGATTTGGGTATACGAAACCCCGAGCAACAATCACATTCTCTTTGAATGAAGGGTCGGCGAGACGAACAACTACCCGCTGTTTTGTGGCCTGAAGAATACACATTATTTACTAAATACCAAAATATAATAGATATCATAAATGATCTATATTGAGTATATAATGTAAAGTTAGTTACAAGTATTTATTGTTGGTGGGTAGGCTATTATACTTGAACATGTCCAGACCAGATTTAGCACTGACAACATATACTAACTTCTTATATTCTACATACCTCCTTATTGTCACCCGTCTTCTCAGCCGGCTCCTCAAGTTGCGTCCCCTTTTCAGAGTTATTTACCTTATAAAATTAATTAACCAATCAAAGGCATGCAATGGCTGCTGGAAAGAACAAATGCAGAGGTTCAAAATGGTTAAGTCGTATTTACCTTATCGGCTTGAGGTATCAAAACCTCAGCAGCATTAGGTACCTCACCCGTCTCCTCAAGTTGCGTCCCCTTTTCCGACTCATTTACCTAATAAAATAAACCAATCAAAGGCATGGCTGCTAGAAAGAACAAATGCAGAAAAAAAAAATCATATTTACCTTATCGGCTTGAGGTATTAAAACCTCGACAGCAGTAGGTACCTCACCCATCTTCTCAGCCGTCTCCTCATGTATTGGCAAGGTAGTAGTGTCTGCCTCTTGGCAAATCTGTTGCACTACCTCACCCTTTTTAATGACATCCTCCATCATCTTCAATTCTTCTTCGGAAGGCTTGCCTCCAGAATTCATCTTCAGTATCACGGAGGCCAATAACTGAACCTGCACGCCCAAAATGTAGAATCAGCAATTTGTTAAAACAATAACATGTGAATTTTAAATGACAATAACAAATGGTATACGTACCATGTCAGCCTTCCCCTTATTTTTATTCTTCTTGTTCGAGCTAGTTGTCCCATAATATTTCGTGACTCCGACATGTAATGGGACGCCCCTCAATCGACCTGGATGCTCGGGACGGCCGATCGCTCTAGCAAGAACGTCGTCACGACCACTCGGAGTGAATTTCCCTTCCGCAACCTCCTTCAGAACATTCTCCTATAATATATTAAATAAACTTAATTTAATTTTTGTTACTAAAATAAATAGATAGTTAGACATACAAGAATTGAACAATAAAGTTATTAAAAACCCGTCTTAATAAAAATAATACTTACTATGTTGGCCAAGACTTCCTGATCATATTCGTTACATGTTCGGGATCCTTTAGGCGTGTGCCCTTCTTTATAAGTTACGTGCCGATTCAAGTCGGTCACACCTTTTGACACCTACACGTTAACTCAAAAATAATATATGTATACATGTATATCAAGTCCAAGTATGATTAAAAAAATCTAATATATAGATGCTACTTACGAGATTTTCTTCTATCAATCTGTAACCGCCTCGAGAACCATAATATACCCCCCGCTTCTGTGAGATGTTAGCACGATTTCTGGGTACGGTCTTCAAATCATATAAAATCGCAAGTAGATGAGACAATTAGAAAATATTGATACAAGTAGAGTTTTAGAAAAATGTAACCTGAAACTTTTAGAAAAATGTAACCTTAAGTAGAGTTTTAGAAAAATGTAAACATATGACATGGATACTTAACCTGAAACTTTTCAGTAACTCGTTTCGCCTTATAATTATCCCATTGTTGCTGAGTGATGTTGGGGTACTTTGTCGGTGGGCTCTTATGCATTTCCCCCGTCTCCTTGTCGACATACAAGTGTAATTTGGAAAGGTCACACCTCCACTGCCTTAAGACTGCCGCTGCCTTACGTAATAGATACTTATCATGGCAGTCGGGAATATCGAAAGCTTCCTGCATCATCATCATATATACTAATAAGCGGCTGTCTAATATCATACCTTTATACGAACCTTTATACGGCTTCCTGCCTTATGTAATAGTAACTTATGCAAGATAAAATGGTGTTTAGCTAAAGATATTATCATACCTTTATACGTTTCAAGAGTAAGTTCTGCAATGAAGGATTTATATTCCTGAAATCATCTAAATCTATAGGCACAAACTGTTTGGTTGTAACTTCAATCCAAGTGGCTAAATGGCTAGCATTTGGACCAGTAGGAACACCTTTCACACTCCATTTTATTTCCATCGGCGTTTTTGCCGCTATAGCTGCAAGGGCTGCAGAGCACTTCGAAGCACCCCTCTCACCAGGCTTATCCCCCTTATCATTGTTTTATACTCTTTTCCGTTTTTCACCCATGATAATCCTAAGACACTAAGACCTTCAAAAGAAATAAAATAGTAACGGAACAGAGTCATGCATACAGCGATTCTAAAACCCTAAGACCTTGAAATGAATGAAATAGTAACTGAACAAATAAAGAGTCATGCAGAGATTCTAAAACTCTAAAAACTTAGAAAGGAATGAAACTAGATGAGAAAGAGAACGATAAATAGAAAATGAAAACAAAAAGATGAACTTCAATCTTAAAACCCTAAAGACGAAACACAAAAATTACCTGATAAAGAAAATGAGAACAGGGTGATGATCAAGAGAACAGGATGATGATCACGAGTACGAGGAGGATGATGATGATACTAAACAAAAAGATTTGTGTTGTAAACGAGGATGATTGTAAACGAGGAGGATGATGCTGATAATGTACGTGTGTAAAATTTACTCTATAGGATTGTAAATTATTTTTTATTAAGAGAAACTAAAGGGTTTATTAAGAGAAACTATTGACAACGGTTATCCTATAAACCACCGTTGTTATAGAGTAATAACAACGGTTAAATAACACCCGTTGTAGAAAGTAATAACACTAAGACAACGGTTTATTTATTATAAACCGTTGTTGAAAGTAATAACAACGGTGAATTTCTAAAACACCGTTTGTATAGATTATGTATATTTTTTTTAATTTTTCAGATACGCGCGCGCGGTATTAAAATTTGAGGCACGAAATAAACTCATTAACTTTGCTCTAAATTAATTTATTTAACTTTGCTCTAAATTTAATTTAATTTATTTTACTTTGCGCTAAATTTTATTTTATAGGCGTAAGTTACGTTTAATTATTAGCTCGGATCGGGTTTGGCCTGGGAATCAATTCCAATCGGGTTAGATTCGGCGGGTTTGTAATTAATAACTTTATCGATCGGTTTAGTTATTAATTATTTTTAGTTTTTGGTTCAATTACCTCGAATCGGGTCATTTTCTTTTTAATTAAGGAACTGGTTATTATAATTATCATGCATCACTAGTTAACCTGAAACTAATCGATCGGGTGGCCAGGCCAGCAGTTACGGATCGGGCAATCCACTTTCTAGATCAGAGCAAGCGTAGCTATGTACTTCAATTCGGGTCGATCGCTTTTGGGCCGGGTCGGGGGCACGTGTCATTATTAATTACCTCGTATATATATATATGTACTACTTATTGCAATAATATTGATGATAATTAATATAATATTGATGATGATATATATATATATAATAATTAAATGATGATGACTTCCGGATCTCTAATTAACGACGCTCGTACTACAATTTGCAATAATATAAACAAATAAATGGTTATTATATATAATATATATGTATATATATTATATTGTTGTGTATGTATGTATGTACATACGTTTTATATAAACAAATAAATGGTTATTATTAATAATAATAGGCCATATTATTCCGATCAGGTAGTTAGATTTGTCGGGCCGTTTTTGCATCACAAACCTGAAACTGTCCGACCCAAAATTAATTAGCTCGCTAGTATCGGGTTATTTTATTTAATTCGATAGAAATCATTATTTATTATCCGCGTGATGATTATTAAGTATCATGTTCGGGTCGGATCACTTTTAATTATTAAGTATCATTATTAGTATACGTGTGTTACTTCAAAATAACCCTAAACCCTAAACCCTAAACCCTAAACCCTTTTTTATATACTTCTATATATACATCAAAATATTGAACATCAATTCAAACACTTTAAACAACATTCTTTCTCATTGATTTCATTAGGAATAACCTAGATTTTATAATAAAGTACATTACATTCATACGACATCAAATAAATAAAGATGTTAAATAATCCGGAACAATTCCGGTTAAGTGTAAAAAGCTTTTCTCACACTGCCACCAACAATCCGGAACAATATTGATGATACTGATGACTTCCGGATCAGTAACCTCGTATTTTGCAATAACAGATTCAATGCCTGCAAGTACACGTCTTGCATGTGGAGATAAGGTAGGACGGGTACAGCTCAACATATCTCTTGCGGCATCCAACCTGCGAGTATAAGGCCGACGTGGGTAGCCAGAGGACGATGATGATGACGATGATGATGACGACGCTTGGTTGACAAGTCGGACTGCTTCACGCCTCTCAATCCAATAATCCCTTCGATGTTCAATGGATCCTTTAATCAATGGGTGATGATCAGCGGGAACTACGGCAAGAGCATCCTCCTCATCTGCAATCAATTTTGTAAGGGTCGTCTCATCGTTGGGAAGGTTAACTGCTGCCATTGATGATATTAATTTTAGGGTAGTTATGTAATATTTAAAGGAGGGGTTTTGAGGCTGTATTTATAGAGGGGTTATGCTGCAATTGATGATGTTCAATGGATGCTTTAATCAATGCTGGTTCTGCTGTTGTTTATTCACGGGTTTGGACTGCAATATCTTTTAATTAAAAATAATAATATTGATCAATAACAACGGTTATTGGTACAAAAACCCGTTGTTATTACTCAATAACAACGGTTATTGGTACAAAAACCCGTTGTTATTACTAACCACAACGGTTTTCTTACCACAACCGTTGTGATAGGGTTACTGCAGATTGCAGTAAATGCATTGACTGCACATTGCAGTAAATGCATTGACTGCATATTCACACATTTACTCAATCAATAACGTACTGCATGCATGTGAATGTATAGTCGTTTTGGGAACCAATGCATGCATGTGAATCAATGCCTTCATGTGAACCAATGCATGCATGTGAATAACTAACTCCAATAAATAACTCTCTATAAATACAGCCTCAATACAAGCAGGTTATCAACCACATACAAAATTCCCAACTCTAATCAATATCATATTTGCTAAACCATACAAAATTTCCCAGCCTCAATACTAACATCAACCATACAAAATGTCTGGAACTTTTACTAAACCATATGCTTGAATCATGAAAGAAATGCCTTGTCATATTGAGGGTGGCTACGTTGTGTGTAAAAGTTACAAAAAACTCCGTGATACGCTTATTCGAAATGGCTATTTAATCAGGAAGATGTGGCCAAATTATCATCGCAGGCACTTTACAGGGGAACTCGTTTTTGAGTTTGGGATGTCGGATGCTCATCGTGCCTCCGCATTCAAACTGGCAAGAATGTTTGACAAGGCCGGGCATGGGCGAAAAGATTTTATTGAGAGCACGGACCACCAGCCTGGGCCATATCTATGGGTGGCTTCCAAACATGACCGTCACCGTTGGCCAAATGGGGGCGACCTCGTTGAAGTGACCCAGGTAGAGCAGTGGGAAGGGTTGGCTCTGGCCGAGGCTGACCCGATTGATGCATATGCTCTAGCGGTGGCAGCTATCCGGGAGATTTACCCGGAATCAATTTAATTTGTTGTTGTTGTTTGGTTGTAGTTGTTTGGTTGTTTGGTTGTTGTTGTTTTGGCGCCATTTGTGTGTGGCGCCGTTTGAACTTATTATTTAATAATATTAATGTTGATACGTTAATTTGTTTTTTGACTTAAGTTTAGAAGTAATTAAACTAATTCAATTCAAATCTATTCAATCGATAAAGCAAAATTAGAATTGAATGACATTCAGGAAATGACATTCAGGAAATGACATTAACAAATTTGCTAATAAACGACATTGAATTGGTGAAAATAATAAACGACATTCAGGAAATGACATTCACAAATTCAAGAAATAGTTCACAAATTCACAAATTCAAAAATAATAAGGGAGATGATGACAGAAAAATGATCGCTTGGTGATAGAGTTTTTGTGTTGCAGTACAGTCGTATTATTAGTGTGTGTGTTTCCTATCTACATATATTGACAACGGTTATCATAATCAAACCGTTGTGATAGAGTAATGACTACGGTTATAGTAGTCTACCCGTTGTAATTAGTAAACACTATGACAACGGTTTATGGTTAATAACCGTTGTTATTACTAACCACAACGGGTATATTTACAAAAATCGTTGTTGTTGCTTACATTTTTTTTTTTTAATTATAATTAGAGACAGCAATATCATAAGTACTATACACTGCAATAATAA
>JAIUZE010011117.1:0-49346 GCA_022085475.1 Heliosperma pusillum
TCCGATCACCGGATTGGAGCCTTCCCTTCGAAGTTATGTGCGACGCCTCCGATTATGCGGTCGGGGCGGTGCTTGGCCAAGTTGTGGACAAGAGGCACCATGTTATCTACTACACAAGCAAAACTCTTGATCAAGCCCAAGTCAACTACTCTACGACGGAAAAGGAGATGCTAGCTATTGTTCATGCCGTGGAAAAGTTCCGGCAATACTTTGTGGGTGCTAAGGTTGTGGTATACTCGGATCACTCCGCTTTGAGGCAATTGTTAGTGAAAAAGGATGCAAAGCCAAGGCTCTTGAGGTGGGTTCTTTTACTTCAAGAATTTGACTTGGAAATTAAAGACAAGGCGGGGTCGGAGAATGTTGTTGCCGACCACCTATCTAGATTGACTACCGAAGATCATGGGTTGAAGGATGAGAGTGGCCCGATCAATGAGTGGTTGAGAGAAGATAGTTTGATGATGATAGGTGGTAAATCCCCATGGTTTGCGGACTTGGCAAATTTGATTGTGAGTGGGTTTATTCCGGAAGAGTTGGATGCTAGAGCTAGGAGGAAGTTGAAGCATGACTCAAAACGCTATTTTTGGAATGACCCACATCTTTTTCGCAAGTGTGGTGATGGCATGTTCCGAAGATGTGTTCCTAGAGACGAAGGTATGGAGATAGTTGATAGAATTCACAACTCGGCCTATGGGGGCCACCTTGGTACATCTCGCACCATTGCAAAGGTGTTACAAGGTGGTTTCTATTGGCCATCTATGTTCAAGGATATCCACTACTACGTCAAATCTTGTGATCGGTGCCAACGAACGGGGAATATTAGTCAAAGGAATGAGATGCCCCTTCAAAACATTCTTGAGATTGAGCTTTTTGATTGTTGGGGAGTTGATTTCATGGGACCATTCCCCAACTCTTGTGGGAATGAGTACATTTTGGTAGCGGTGGACTATGTGTCCAAGTGGATTGAAGCCGTTGCCACCCCAACAAATGATGCTAAGGTTGTTATCAAGCTCTTCAAGAACACTATATTTCCGAGATTTGGGACCCCAAGGGTGGTGATTAGCGACGGGGGTTCGCACTTTAGGAAGAGCACTGTCAAGTTCTTACTTTCTTCCCATGGTGTCACTCATAAGACCGCTCTTGCCTACCACCCTCAAACTAGTGGGCAAGTAGAGGTCTCAAACCGTCAAATAAAAGCTATCTTGGAGAAGACTACAAGCAAAGGTAGGGAGGATTGGTCTCAAAAGCTTCCGGATGTTCTATGGGCCCTTCGCACCGCTTTCAAAACTCCACTCGGCACAACTCCTTACAAGCTTGTTTATGGAAAAGCTTGTCACTTGCCAATCGAGTTGGCGCACAAGGCATGGTGGGCCTTAAAGGAGATGAACTTTGATATTGATATGGCCGGAGAGCTACGATTTCTCCAAATGAATGAACTTGAAGAGCTAAGACTTGATGCCTACGAGAGCTCAAAAATCTACAAGGAGCAAACCAAGAAATGGCATGATGCCAAATTAGTTGATAAAGATGTAAAAGTGGGTGACCAAGTCTTGCTCTATAATTCTAGAGTCAAGTTGTTTCCGGGAAAGCTACGCTCTAGATGGTCGGGTCCTTTCAAAGTTATCGACATTTCACCACATGGAGACATTTCACCACATGGAGCTTTTGAACTTTGGAGCGAGGAAGGTGGTAATTTCAAGGTCAATGGGCATCGAGTGAAAAGATATTTCGATGGAGATGAAAAGGGAACGGTGGAAGTACTCTTCCTTGGGGATCCACTTCCCGAGGAGGAGTCTTGTTTGTAAACTCTTGAGATTTGATAGGTTTGGTGGAGTCCCTCAACAACCACCAATTTTTTTTGTATATAGCATGCATATTAGGAATAGTTGTGAAGATTTGGATTTGTGTACTCGGTTTTTCGTCTTTAGGAAGCAGTTTTAGGAAAGTTTGAAACACTTGTAGTCGGGTTTGGTTTGAAACCGTATCATTGGGATTATGTTGGTTGGGTGATTATTGTTGGTGACTTGGGTTTCTTAGGGGATTTGTTGGGACTTTTGAAGACGAGGTGAAGATTTGAAGACGTGCTCCAGGCCGGTCGACCGGCAGCCGGGCTGCTGACCGGCCCAGAGCACTCCAGAAGGTGATGTTTGAAGATGGAAAAACGAAGTGCAGGTATTCCAGGCCGGTCGACCGGCAGCCGGGGTCCAACCGGCCTGGAGCACTTTATCTTTGGAGTTGGAATTTTTGGAATTTTGACCTGTGCTCTAGGCCGGTTGACCGGCGGCCGGTCTGACAACCGGCCCGGAGCACATTATTACTAACATTTTGAAGGTCGAAATTATTGAGCTGCGTTCTAGGCCGGTCGACCGGCAGCCGGGGTCTGACCGGCCTAGACTACCTGATAACGCAAAAACCCAAAAATAAAAAAAAAAAAAAATCAAATTTTGACTTGGGGTCCAGGCCGGTCGACCGGCGGCCGGTGCCTGGACCGGCCCAGAACCCACCCGAGAGCAATTAAATCACTCGTGAGCCAAATTTTTTTTCTTCTTTCTTTCATTCTTCTTCATTCTTCCTTCCTTCTTTCTTCTTCCTTCCTTCAAAACTCAACAAACCCACAACAAAAACTCACCAAAACTCACAAAAACAACCCCAATACTCACCCAATCCCACATCTAACCCACAAATTAACCCACTACTTCACCCAAAATCATCCCCCACCTCAAAACACCCAATTTTTCCCTCTTTCAATTGAATATTCCGAAAATCAACATGGCTCAACAACCACCAAGGAAAAGGACAAGAGCTCAACTTGAGGCCGAGTTGGAGGCTAGGCTTCAGCAGGTGACGGCGGGAATGGGTCCGGATAACGATTTTCCGGATATCGTCTTCGTAAGCGAAATAGCAAGAGGTACATTTCAATGTTTAAAGCGTAGACCTCTTCCCCACTCCCGTTTTATTTGCCGGAATACTATGCGGAACCTTGGCCTTGATACGGTCACTCTTGAACTTTTCAAGGGTTGGGGTATGGGGGAACTATACGGGCAGCACTTCCGTACTTACCCCCGTCTCACTTGGGAATTTTTGAGTTCGTTTAGTCATGAGAAGGATAGAAATACGGGTATGGTCAAAATTGTTTCCTTTCGCCTACTTAATACTGCTTTTAACCTTCCCCTTGAGAAGTTTTGTAAAGTTTTAGGGGTCAAATTTCATAAGTCGTACAAGGTCCCCGAAAGCTTTAATGTAAATGATGTGTGGACTGCTATATCGGGTTTTGAGTTTGAGAAGGGAACTAAGAGGCCGGCAAATGCTTGCCACAATGCCCCTATTAGGTTTTGGCATAGGTTTATGGGTTGGACGTTGTTTGGGAGAGAGGAGTGTCATAATTTTAGGGCTGATGAGCTTTCGATTTTGGCGGCTTACTTGTTCCAACAGCCGCATAAATTTGGGATCAACATCGGTCATCATGTCGTTATCCACTTCCAAAAAATTGCCAATGACCCGTTTAGCCCTACCGGAATCCATTTAGGGGGGATTGTTACCAAGATTGCTCATGTGCTTTGTAGAGATGCTCTAGATGAGCGTAATTTGAGGTGTTTAGGGGGATACTCATTGTTGACGGAGGACTACGTTTTTAAGAAGCTTGAGTGGGTAATAAAGAGAGTTGAGGACGGGAAGACTTATTGGAGGATTCGAGGGGTAAATTCTATTGCCCTCCCTAATAGTGCGGCTATGAAAGTGGTTCCTGATAGCGCACATTATCTTCTCCCCTTAGAGGAGGAGAACCCTCCACCACCACCTGAAGAAACCCCGGAAGATCCTTTAGCTCCAGTTACCGCATTTAGGCGAGAGCCTACTGCCCCCGTCACTACATATAGGAGAGAGGAGCGGGGCCCCACTTCCACCACATTGCCTTATATGAGCCCCTTCTATCATCAGCAGCAGTGGCGCCCTTGGCCCAATTCATCCCAACCCGACGCATCCACTTCTACCACTACCAGCTACCCACCTTTGGATCCCTCCCTGATCCAGTTCATGGCCGACATGACTTTAGCCTCCGAGGCAGCAGCTACGGAGAGAGAGGCAGCGGCTAGGGAGAGAGAGGCGGCAGCTAAGTGGCGTGAGGAGGAGGCTCGGGATAGAGCTCTTTTGTCGCAGCGGATGGACAGGATGTACTACGACTTGGCTCTTGGCCAATACCCTTCTTACGATAATTGGTGTAGGGAGGGGTATAGGGAGCCAGTTGGCCCACATCCGGCCTATTTCATGTGGCCAGAGGGCGGGTATGATCAGGGTTCTAGGGTGTTTGGTGATTTCAATGTTCAGCCAGACTATTATTCTTCTGCGCCGGGTTTTACTCAGCCGGTAGTTGATGAGGAGGAGGTGGACCCAGAGATTGCGGCTCAGAATGCCGAGTGGTTTGACAGGATGGGTCCACGGTTCGAGATAGTGGAGGGGGGCGGCTCTGGTTCGGGAGCCCAGGATGTAGATGCGTCTTTTGCTGAGGCCAGTCATGGCCAATTTGATACTACATCCTCTGATTTCACTGGATACTCTTGAGGCCGGAAACCCATGAGTATGATCCCTTATAATCCAAATCTTAATCATATTTATATTTTTGCATGCATTTAGATAGTTGTATTATATCTTAGCTTAGTCATCCATTTAGTTGCATCCATTTAGGCTTGCATTAGAATTTAATTTTGTAACATATCGTCACATGTTAGCCTTGCATCCATATAGTGTAGTTTGCATTTACTTAGATCATGACATTGTATTATATCATTTTGCATTTAGTTTTAGGATTTTTATTTCGTCCATGCATTTACTTAGAACTAACCCTCTTGTATATATTGTTCATATTGTGATTTCTCTTCAAAAATCAAAAACCCCAAAAACAAGTTTTTATTTTTCAAAACATTTAAAAAACCCAAAAACATGTTATTTGTTTTGAATTCACCCCTCACACCATGTAAATACCAAGTGTGGGGAGGGAATTCCCAAAAATTGAAAAACCCAAAAAGATTGTTTTGTTTTTCCTTTTCTTTTAACTCTCCTTCCATATTTGAGTCACTTACTCGGGGACGAGTAAGACTTAAGTGTGGGGAGGATTTTATTTCTTTTGTATATATCGTTGATTTTTGAAAAAAGTTGAAAAATGCCTAAAAATCGAAAAATTTGAAAATTTTCCAAAAAATATATGTTTAGATTAGTTTGTATATAGTTTATTGTGTATATATTGCCGTGTGTTTCTTTTTATCTCCATCCATAGGTGCGCCCCACATCATATGAGGCACGAAAAAGGGAAAATGAAGACGCTTTGGTGAGATCTTTCCTATTTCTCTTCTCCCTTATCTCCTTCCCTTCTTACTTGAGGACGGGATGTGTTGATGACGATGGTGTGAATTTTGTTGATTGGCGTGTGTGCCACTTGTGTGCTGTTAGGAGATAGCATTAGCTTATGTGTCATATAGTCGGTTAGAGCATGTGCATGTAAGTTGTATATATGCTAGATTGCATCATGGCATATAGTTGCATTTAGAAAAATGTTTTAATAATTGTCTTTTTGGAAAACTTGTTGAATGTGCATAGTCCATTTTTGCTACTTTTTTTTATTCATAAAGTGTTCATCTTAATCGTGGAATTTTAGACGCCCTGGGTTGTGCATTTCTAGTGAGTTTTAACCCGTCTACTAATGCCGAGCCACGAGTTTGCGCTTATTCCACCTCGACACCCTCGATTGATGTGATTATTCCGATGGTAGAAAGGATTCTTAGGTGACCGTTCTTGCTATGCAACCAACCATGATTCATTGTTCTTCCACTTTTGATCAAAAAAAGGAAACAAATCAAACAAGCTGAAAATATTGAGTCAATTATCACCTTTTCTTGTTTTCGTCGAGGAAATGCAAAACGGAACTTCTAGGGATTCTAGTGGGCCCATATCTAGGCCCCCTTTCGATGCCACTACGGTGGGGATACCCCTATTGTTGGTACCGACCGCATGTCCTTGACGGAAACCGTGTGCTTTCATGCCAAAAATTGCAAACCAAAATGCAAATCAAAAAGAAAGAAAAAGAAAAAGAAAGCAAAGTGTGAAATGAAAAATTTTCCAAGCAATAAGACTCAAATCTCTATTTCCTTTTATCCTTCTTGAATCATTCACCTTTGAAGTTGCATAGTGAGACGGGACGACCCTTGTGGCTCATTTATTTGAGAAACGTGAATTCCATATGCTATTGTGCTTAATAACGTCACGAGGATTTCATTTCCATCTTCCATTTTATCGCTCTTGGCCAAGCAAATAGTAGACGGGGTTCGAAATTTTCATTAGACTTGCACCGCTAGGAGGCGAATATTTTTCCATGCTTTATGATATTCGTGGCTTACAAGGATCATGCATTATTTAAACGGTTTTCCTTTTAGATATTTCCGTCACATGGATGAGGCATGTGATTTTTCTTTTGTTAGATGCATCTTTGTCGTGTTCTTACGTGTTTTTCATTTGGATGCGTCGAGATTTTGAGCAAGCCCCGACTTGCCTTGCAAGGAAGTACTCTACCTCATGAGTATCTCGTTGTGAGTTGAAGGGACGGAGGAGGCCCGTTAATTGCCTACCGTCGGATATTATTAATAGTTTAGGTTGTAGCCTTAATCTTAGAGTAGTATTGAATAAGGGTACTTATGGGTCTCGAATTTTGTTTACTTACTCGGGGACGAGTAAGTCTTAAGTGTGGGGAATTTTGATAAGCATTCATTTAGTCACATTTTTACCTCCTTTTCGTCCCCATTTTGGTCCGTTTACACGGATTTGCGTGTCTTTAATTGCATTTTATTTCCCGATTTCCCGCGCTATGAATATTGATCTCAATTTGCAGGAATTAAGGCGGAAATGAGGAAATCGGTGCATAAAGACATTGCATGAGTCGGGATTCGAAGATGAGACGAAAAATGAGGAAGTATGTCATCAGGTGGCCCAGGCCGGTCCCCAGACCGGCGGCCGGCCCACCGGCCCAGACCACCACACTGCAAATGAAAGAAATGAAAAAGTGAAGAAAAGGCCCAGGTAGCGCCGGCCGGTCGACCGGCGGCCGGTCAACTACCCGGCCTGCATCTACATCAGAAAGCCATAGAGAGTAGAATTGTGCTCCAAGCCGGTGGGGGACCGGCGGCCGGTCGACCGGCCCAGACCACTATTTCCCATACTTAGAAGATTTTTGAAGATTTTGAAGGCAAAGTTTCTGAAGTCATCGATGTGCTCCAGGCCGGTCAGAGGCCCGGCGGCCGGTCGACCGGCCGGGAACACAACATCGCAAAAATCGCCCTCTTCTTCTAATTTCTTCCTTAATTTCGAGGGACCTATATATACCCCCCCTTATTATTTTGTAAGCAGTTTTTTTTAGTTTTTAACATTCCTTTTAGCACGAAACCCTAGAAAATTGTAACCCAAATTAATCCCTAATTACTCTCCTAATATTTCTCTAATCTAGTTTAGTTTCTCATTTCAAGTTGTTGATTCTAGTATTTTCATTTCATTTGTGGAGTTTGTATTGAAGACTTGGGTGAAGACATTCCCTCATACTCATCAATATAAGTTTGTTTGGTATAAAATCTCTCATCTTTTTTATTGTTTATGCAATTAATTTCCATCTATAGTTTATAGTTCATCTTTTGATTATTATCTTTATTCTTCTCATAGTATTATGGTGATTGAACTCCCCCTTCCCTTTAGTGCTTTGATTTCCTTTACCATGTGTGAGTAGATTATCCTCTAGGGTTTAGGGGAGCCTAAGGGTGGATCATGTGGGGTATTAAGTTGGTTAATTAGCAAGTTTGTGGTAAATGATTTGGGTATTGCCCATATGAACACCAAGTGTTTGATGAAATGTGTGAACGAAAGTTACCATTTTATCAAGCATGGTTTGATCTTCTCTTAAGCGACGGTGGTAGAGACGATTAGACTAAGTGTTTATATGGGTGATTTGAGACAAATGCGATAGCTTGTTGATGATTATCGATTGTTGAGACATTGACAATCGATTTTACTCGAATTATTTACCTCTTTCGCTAGTTACCCGACTAACCCATTAAATCCCCCTAAGGTGAACCCTTTACCCTAGTCTTTCCCTTAATTGTTTTCATCTTTATTACTTAGCGATTACTTGTTTTTCCTAGTTTTTAGTTAACTTTCCAATCCGTCATATTTTAGGCTAGAATAGGATTCAATCGAACTAGTAGTTGACCTCCCCCATCCTCGTGGATTTCGACCCCTTTATACTACTTTTATTGGGTTATTTTTGATGCTTGTTTTGACGACAAACCGTTCATCATCCGTGCACCGGCCGCCGGATGCCCGGCATGGAGCACCTACTCTTCAATTCTTCACTTGCAAAGTCTCCCTTCTAGAGCGCTCTAGGCCGGTTAGGGCACCGACTGCCGGGTGCCCGGCCTGGAGCACATGCTCTTTCCTTCTTCTCCTTTCTTTTTTACCTAGAAAAGTTTCCCAAGTCACCCAACAATCACGACTCAATCAGCATTTCCCAACGAGACGGTTTCAAGCCAAACCCGACTACAATTCTTACAATCCCACCAAGAGAAAAGCTTCTTCCAAGGACCTTGTTACCCGAGTATGCAATCTTAAATCCTCACAACTACTCCTAAAATGCATGTTCAATACAAAAATTGGTGGTTATTGAGGAACTCCACCAAACCTATCAAAGGATATGAGATTACAAACAAGACTCTTCCTCAGGAAGAGGATCCCTAAGAAATAGTATTTCAACCATGCCTTTAACATCTCCATCATAATACCGCTTCACTCGATGAACATTCACCTTGAAGTTTCCACCCTCTTCACGCCAAAGCTCAAATGCGCCATGAGGCGATATATCAACAACCTTAAAAGGTACCGACCATCTAGACCTTAGCTTGCCCAGAAATAATTTAACCTTTGAATTGTAAAGGAGGACTTGATCGCCAACGCTTATGTCTTTCTTCACTAACTTGGCATCATGCCATTTCTTTGTTTGATATTTATACACCTTTGAACTTTCATAGGCATCAAGCCTCAACTCCTTGAGCTCACTCATTTGAAGGAAACGCCTCTCTCCGGCCATGTCAATGTCAAAATTTATCTCTTTCAAAGCCCACCACGCCTTATGCTCCAACTCAATCGGCGAATGACAAGCCTTGCCATAGACAAGCTTGTAGGGAGTTGTGCTAAGAGGAGTTTTGAAGGCGGTTCTAAGAGCCCATAACACAACGGAGAGCTTTTGGGACCAATCTTTCCGATTTTTGCTTGTAACCTTCTCCAAGACGGCTTTAATTTGACGGTTCAAAACCTCCACTTTCCCACTTGTATGAGGGTGGTAGGCAATGGCGGTCTTGTGGGTGACACCATGAGAGGAGAGCAAAGTCTTGAAGGTGCTCTTCCTAAAGTGTGAACCCTCATCACTAATAACCACTCCCACAAGAGTTTGGGAATGGTCCCATGAAGTCAATTCCCCAACAATCAAAGTGCTCAATTTCAAGAATATTGTTGAGGGGCATCTCGTTTCTTTGCCTAATGTTCCCCGTCCTTTGACATCTATCGCATGATTTGACACAATAATTGATATCTTTAAACATCGATGGCCAAAAGAAACCACCTTGTAACACCTTTGCAATAGTTCGTGACGTACCAAGGTGGCCACCATAGGCCGAATTGTGAATCATATCCACTATCTCTAATCCTTCTTCTCTCGGAAACATGCCTTCACCACATGTACGGAAAAGATGTGGTTCATTCCAAAAGTAACGTTTTGAATCATGTTTCAATTTCCTCCTAACTCTAGCACACTCACAATAAAATTCGCCAAGTCCGCAAACCATGGTGATTTTCCACTAATAATCATAAAGTTATCTTCTCTTAGCCACTCATTAATTGGGCCACTCTCATCTTTTAACCCATGATCTTCGATAGTCAACCTAAATAAGTGGTCGGCAACAATATTTCCGCACCCGCCTTGTCTCTAATCTCCAAGTCAAACTCTTGAAGTAATAGGACCCACCTCAAGAGTCTTGGTTTTGCATCTTTCTTCACCAAAAATTGTCTCAAGGCGGCGTGATCCGAGTACACCACTACCTTAGAACCAACAAAGTATTGCCGAAACTTTTCCACGTCATGCACAATAGCCAACATTTCTTTCTCCGTTGTAGAGTAATTGACTTGAGTTTGATCTAGGGTCTTGCTAGTGTAGTAGATGACATGGTGCCTCTTTTCCACCACTTGCCCAAGCAAAGCCCCGACCGTATAATCGGAGGCATGACACATTACTTCAAAGGGGAGGCTCCAATCCGGTGAGCGCATTATGGGAGCCGTCACAAGGGCCTCTTTCAACCTACAAAAAGCACTCAAGCAAGAATCATCAAATACAAACGGGGTGTCCTTAAGAAGAAGATAAGTCAGAAGCTTGGCAATTTTGGAGAAATCTTTGATGAAACGTCGGTAGAAGCCCACATGGCCTAGAAAGCTCCTCACTCCCTTCACATTTGTAGGGGGTTACAAGTTCTCTATCACCAAAACCTTAGCCTTATCAACTTCTATTCCTCTATTAGACACGACGTGACCACGCACAACCCCCTCCTCCACCATGAAGTGCCATTTTTCCCAATTTAGGACGAGGTTGTGCTCCTCACACCTTTTCAAGACATTTGACAAGTTCAATAATCCAAAATCAAACGAGTCTCCATGGACACTAAACTCCATGAAGACCTCCATACTTTTCTCAAGAAAATCGGCAAAATTTGCCGTCATGCATCTTTGAAACGTCCCTGGAGCATTACAAAGCCCAAAGGGAATCCTATTATAAGCATACACTCCAATGGGACAAGTGAAGGTGGTCTTTTCTTGGTCTTCCGGGTGTATGGGTATTTGGAAAAACTCGGTATAACCATCAAGAAATGATTAGTAGGAATGCCCGGCTAGTCTTTCGAGCATTTGGTCTATAAAAGGGATGGGGTAGTGGTCTTTGAGGGTAGCGGCATTTAATTTGCGATAAATAATGCACATCCGCTACCCGGTCACGGGTCTAGAAGCGAGGAGAGTCTCATCCTCGTGTTCCACCATATTCACCTCTCCTTTCTTGGGTACTACATGCACGGGGCTCACCCACGAACTATCGCTGATTTGGTAAATAATGTCGGCCTCAAGCAATTTCATGACCTCGGTTTTCACTACCTCCGCCATCTTGGGGTTCAACCTACGTAGGCCATCCACTTTTGGCTTACTACCCTCCTCCAAGACTATTCAATGCATGCAAAGACTAGGACTTAAGCCTTTGATATCGTCAATGTTATATCCAAGTGAGCCCCTATGAGCTTTCAAGACTTTCAATAGTTCAAATTCTTCGTGCTCACTCAAATTAGCATTGATAATAACGGGATAAGTCTCTCCCTCACCTAAAAATGAGTACTTAAGTGAGGGAGGTAGGGACTTGAGTTGTACCTTTGGAGGGAGAAGGTCATCCACCTTCTTCAAAAGCTCATCATCTACCTCATGGTCTTATCTCATTTCCTCATCATGGATTGTCACTTGTAGAGTCTTTTTTCAGGTTTCTCTTCTTCATGTACCTTTGCAACCACTTCTTCTATGGCTTCTATGGAACAAGCTTTATGAAACATCGGTCCCTTCACTAAATGAGGAAGATTAAATTCAAGGATTTCGTTCTCCACCCTAAAGGTTAGCCGCCCTTCCCTCACATCAATGAGGACTTCTCCGGTGGCCAAAAAGGGCCTATCGAGGATGATGGGAGTGTGGCTATCCTATGGGATATCTAGAACAATGAAATCTGCGGGAATCAAAAACTTGCCAACCTTAACGGGTATGTCCTCAACCACACCCAAAGGTTGCTTGACGAACCTATGCGCTAGTGGGAAAGTCATAGAAGTGAGGGTCAAGCTATCAATCCCAATTCTTTTTGCAATTGTCAAGGGAATGATACTCACACTTGCACCGTTGTCACACAATGCCCTTGAAATTAGGACACCCCCTAGTAGACAAGGGATTGAGAAACTTCCGGGGTCCCCAAGCTTTTTAGGCATTTTGAAAGAGTTAGGATTTATGAGGAGAGCACTACACTGCGCCTCCATAACCATAACATCTTGGGTACCCAAAGTCCTCTTGTGAGTCAAGATGTCCTTAAGAAATTTTGAGTAAGTAGGCCTGTTTAATATGACCTCGGTGAAAGGTAGGGTTACTTCAAGTCCCTCAAGCATTTTTCGGAATTGAGTGAATTTGAAGTTTTCCTTTGTCTTTAATGCTCTAGAAAGGTAAGGGATATCGGAAACAACAAGTGGAGAATCGGGAGATACCTTTGGATTGGAATTTTTCTTAGTTACCTTAGCATTTACTATTGGTTGCACCTCTACTCCTTCATCATTGGCCTCCTTGCTCATCTCCTCCTTATAAGGCACACTTTCAACATACTCATCTTCACCCTCCTTGGGTTGATTATCAAGGCTTGAGCTTCCATCAACTTTACCATTTCCCTCGTCATCATCTTTCAATTCCAAGGTGGGAGTCAAAACGGGCTCTTCAATTTCTTCACCCTCCTCAACATACTCTTCATATGGAGCTTCATCATTTACCATGTCCATGTAAGGGTTCTCAAATACTAGCTCACTCCTCAAAGTCACCACACATGCTTGGTGACTTGAGGAAGCATCCATGGAGCTTTTCCTTTGAGCAAGAAAACCTCCCGGAGGCCTTTGAGGATTGTTCAATGCTTGAGAAGCCAACCTTGCTTCCAATTCCTTCACTTCTTTCTTGTGAGAATTAGTGACATTTTGCAAGGCTAAGTTATTTTGGATCTCCATGTTCTTGAAAAGTTGCAAAACATCACTCATGGAAGGCTCATTCTCTTGGTGAGGTTGGTTGGTCAAAGGGAGTGCAAATCCATAGTCATTCCGACTACTTGAACCTTGATTGTTGTTCCTTGGATTGTTGAAATTTCCTTGTTGGTTGTTGTTATAATTACCTTGTTGTCCTCTTGGACCTTGACCATTGAAGTTTGGTCCTTGATTGTTGTGGTTGAAATTTTGCCCTTGGCCTTGGAAATATTGTTCGTGGAACCCTTGATTTGCTTGGTTGTTTTGGTTGCCTTGGTAAAAATTACCTTGGCCTTGGTTGTTGAAATTTGAGTTCGCTTGGTTTTGGTTTCAATTACCTTGACCTTGATTTTGAAAGTTACCATGAGTGTTGTAACTTTGATCATTGAAATTTTGGTTTTGAAATTGGTTGTGACCTTGGCTTTGTTGTTGTTGAATTCGTTGTTGTTGTTTCCTCTTGGAAATTTATCTCCACCTCTAGGTTGGGAAAAACTCGGAGGGTTGGAAGTTGGAGCTTCTGAATGTTGAGGGTTTAACACATTTTGGCTTTTATAGCTCATATTTGGGTAGTGGACCGGCTGTCGGGTGCCCGGTCGGCGCTACCTGACCTCTTCCTTCTTCCTCTCTTTTTCCTTCTATGTGGAGCCGTGGTCTGAGCCGGGTGGCCGGCCGCCGGTCCTCTGGCCGGCCTGCGCCACCTAGAAGCTCTCTCTTCATTTCTTTTTCTCATTTCCAAATCCCGACTCATGTAAGGCCTTTATGCCCCGATTTCTTCATTTCCGCCTTAATTCCTGCAAAATGAGATCGACATTCATAGCACGGGAAATCGGGAAGTAAAATGCAATTAAAGGCACGCATATCCGTGTAAACAGACCAAAATGGGGACGAAAATGAGAGAAAAATGTAACTACTTAAATGCTTATCAGCCACACACAATCAATCATCTAACTCGAATCAACATGTCACAATCATATCACAATACACATTCAAAGATCAATCACATATACACCAACTAAGTAGGATTCACCTTCTTTTTAGCATTTCATACAAACATCATAAGTAAATAATCCAATCACAAGCATCATCATCTATGAGATCCGAATAACCAACTGATTCACAATCAACAAGAGAAAGGAGGGTCACGACATTTCATCAAATACCTTGCCTACAATAACATTAATCATACAATCACTACTAAAGTTATCAACACTAGTCTAATACCAATAATCTACTAGAATCCGACTCTAGACAGCGTAATACAAATTCTTGACAACTTATAAGAAAACCCAAAATCTGAAATTTAAGGAGATAAGAGAGATGAGAAGCTCACCAAGGAATTAAGATAGAGAGATGGAAGTAAAAACCAAAATAAAAGCTCCATTACAAAAATCCAAAGATGAAGATCACAGAAAACAACTAAAGTGTTTAATTAATACTCCCTCCTATTCACCATATTGTTCCCCTTTCTTTTTGACACAAGAATTAAGAAAATGAATTTAGACCACATAAAACACATTACCCCACATACAATTAATTTTTGACCACACAACACTTACCAAATAAGGAAAGAGATAACAAAACCCAACTATTACTAAAAGGGAAAGAGGGAACAATATGTTGAATAGGAGGGAGTATTTAAGAGAGTTTTAGAGAGAGATCAAAATAAGAGATATAAGGTGGAAGTGATAGAATGAGTAATAATAATCATACCCCCTTACACAAGACACCAACTGATTTGCAGAGAAAGTTGAAACCGACATCAAATCGGTCGTGTAAAGCACACTCAGCTCGACCGAGTTTATTAGGACACTCGGTCGAGTGGCTAGATGCCGAGTTACCACAACAAGGACCAAAGACACCTAGAAACTCGATCGAGTTACCAACTACTCGAACCACCTACTCGGTTGAGTCACCACAATACTCGACCGAGTACACCACCTCCTCGATCGAGTAACAACAAGACTTGGTCGAGTAATAGACTCAGTCAACCCCAGACTAAGACCACAAGTACACAATCCTAAAGACGAACGAACACGATACTGCCGACACAAGGTCCACGGAAGACACGAGTATTACAAATATATCTATAATACTTATTCAAAATAACTCAATTCTAAAAACTTTTTGAAATATTCAAATTCAAAATATAAAGTTATATGAGGTCATGACTTTACTCGTAACTAGACTAATTCATTTCAAAAAATGAATTTTGAAACACCTATCTAATAATATATATTTATAACTATGTTTGTAATAATCAAGTTTATTAATACGTATTGTTGAATGAATGCCCTAGATAAGCAAAGATGGCTGCTCCAATGCATATTAGTGGAAAGTTTTCGGAGTTTGGGTTGGTGCTACTAATACTACAATATGGCGTGCTCCCCCTTGTGAGTGGATATTCTTCACAAGCTTACGACGAGTTAAAAACTACTCATATGGAGATATTAGATAAAACATAATGCTACTCTCTAGACACTCTGCTTTTTTTTTATCTATCCACTTGGGTAGTATTTGACCAGTCGCAAGCTTGCGACGGATATGCATGTCACAAATGAGAATTTGCGGGCGTAACTTAATTTGATGGTCATCATATTTATTTTATTCTAAACTATGTTGACCTTCATTCCTCGCCGTAGCTCATCTTAATTACTTACGATCTAAAATAGCAAGTTAGGATTACAAAGTTTAAAAATTGTTATGTAAGGAAGAGGGTCAGACATGATATCCATTTTAATTGAAAAATATACCGGGGATGAGAAAGCTTTTGTTCCACCTATTTATACGGTGTGACACTTCAACTTTTTTTGTATTAGTATTTTTGCCGTTTTAAGAGACTAATTTTGACAATTTAATTGCGAAAATATGAATATAGGTAAATCAGATCTTATTTATTTCTTGTCAATGGTCCACATGTTCCGAGACGGGGTAATTGTGAATTTTGAATTTTTGATGACGACTGTCCATGCTTCCTAGGTAAGCATTTTTGATGACGACAATTGGGTTGAACCGGATCAAACAAATAAAAGCATATATTCAATTTGGACTTTTTCTGACCAGGCCCTGATACGATTTTCAGATAACTATACCGTACATATGGAAATTTGTATTTTATTTACTGAGAATTTTTGTATTCTAAACCGTGTATTTTACTTAGCCCTCCTTCCTCCTTACACCGACAGGAAGAAGTGTCTTAGGCACAGTTCTTTTGGACTGAATTTTGTTGAACTTTTTTGAACTGAACTTATAGGAGCTGAAATTTTCTGAATTAAACTCATAGGAGCTTGACTTTTCTGAACTTATAGGAGCTGAACTTACAGGTCAATTTTGAAGTTTTTTTATGACGATTGTCCATGCTTCCTAGGTATTGGATTGAACCGGGTCAAACATCATATATTCAATTTTGGCTTTTTCCAACCAGGCCCTGAAACGATTTTTTCAAAAAAGCATACCGTACGTATGGAAATTTGTATTTTATATACTAAATTTTGTGTAATCTAAACCGTATCGTATATTGTGCTTAGCCCTCCTTCCTCCTTACACTAACAGAAAGAAGTGTCCTATTCCATGGACGGTAAAAAGCAAATAAAAATATCGAGCTTAAATCTCATAGAGGTGATCGTAGTGTCCCGAATTCAAAGTTCACTCAATACAATTGGAACAATAATTCAAAAAAAAAAAAAGTGGCTACGAAAGTATTATGTGACTCGAGCAATATCAACAGATCATCAAATGTAATGCATATCGTACTCTAGTCGAAATAGTGTGATAAATACAATGAAGGTGATTGAACAAAACATTTACCCCGCAACAAATAACTCCCAAACTAGAAAAAATACAAGCTTGGATCAACAGCTACAAGAGGGAAGGAAAGAGATGAAACAATCATCTTAGAAACATAAATTCACAACAAATATACCCACCTATGAGTGTCACTTGATTCAATCGCAAAGCCTAGCGCTTTAGCAATTTCTCAAGATATCAACGGGCATAACTTTATTGCCTTTCGGAGAGCACGCAATTTGAAGGACGGAAATCAATTACATAGAGCAGCCAAGAAACAGTGGAGTAAATAACCCAACTGATGTGAATGATACCTTGACATCCCAAAGCATGAAATAAATACATTTGAGATTGTCCTCTCAAGAATCAATCGAGCTTCACATTAGAGTACAAAAGCGTATCCTTGGTCACTGGCATGTAAAGGAGGAGATAAGCCTGGATAAGAGCAAAAAGAATAATCAATCTCCGGTTAAGTGGTTCATGTGAAGATACTTGTTCTTTTAGAAGTATAAGCAAACTAACAATTGTATTTGACATATCGATTAGTTCTTCAAGTGATTATATAATCGGAACAAAGGGAAGGGCATCTCCAAGCAAGATTAACATCCCTTACATTTTCGTAAGTGCTCTTTCATGTAACAAGTTTTAGTCTTTCATGTACTTTTTGCCATATTTTTTTAATACTCTGCCCTTCTACTAAAAACAAAAATAATTCTCTTTTAATTCTTCCCCTGAAAATTAATCAGATGTTCACCCTCAACTATGAATCTTTATTCTCGTATTGATCAAGTAATATAATTTTTCCCTAAAATTTAATCAGATGTTTACCAAATCACTCAACTATGAATCTTTATTCTCGTATTGATCAAGTAATAATTATAATTATAACTTTGTTAATTACGCATTTACACATCAATTTTTTTTTTATTCGATTAAAGTAGGAGTAAATTAAATTAGGGTTGATGAAATAATTAGAGTTTATTGAAATTAGGGTAGAGGTGGCTGGGTGGTGGCAAGGGTGGGCAGGGAGGGAGGGTGCATAGGACAGGCGTGGGAAGTGGCGGGGCAACGGGGTTGCAGTGGTCGGTTGTGCAGGGAGGTGCGTAAGGGGGTTTGTAAGGGGTTGCAATAGGCAGTGGTGAGTGGGAGTTTGCAGGGAGGCGAGGGACGTGCCTGTGCAGGGTGGAGGCATGGGTGCCGTCGGTCGAGGAGGGGTGGTCAGCAGCGAGCAGAAGCTGCGTGGGGGAGGGGTGGGGGAGGGGGAGAGAGCCAGAGAGGTGGTTGAAATTTTTTTTTTTGTTAATATTTATTTTAGCAGGGTGTGGAGCAGCGGGTCTGGGCGGCGTGTCTGGCCGGCGAGTAGGGCGAGGGAGGGGCAGTGAGGAAGGTGGTTTGATGCTGGTGGTTGGGTAGTAGTTGAGAGGTGGAGTAATAATTAGAATGAGAATAAAATTGAAAAAGAAGATTTGAAATAAATGGGAGGGATAGGAAATTATGGACATGATTTAGCATAACCCTACATTTTATAATGAAGCCAAAAACTTGTTCAAAAGTTTCACAAAATGATGGAATTAGGCAAAATGCGTAGCTAAATTGTGTGCGAGTATTATCTTGTGAAGTAATGGCAGTTGTGAATTGTGATGCAATCATTGCTACATGGGTCATCCACAAGGCTGTACTCATCCAACAACCTTACATCTAGATATCACAAGCAGGCCATACAGGATGGGTTAGGGTTAGGGTTAGGCAATTTCGGGTACCGGCCAATTTGGTTTAGGTCTTTACTGGTCTGGTCAATTATGGTCCAGGTTATTATTTCGGATCGAATGGTAACGAGTCAAGTCGATTGGTTGTGATTATTAGGTGGTGGTTTCAAATTAGGCATATCAGGTGCTTCTGGTCATCTCAAATTGGGCCATTTTTTAACTGAACTTTTTGGGATCCGGTCTACTACTCTACTTTGCGTTGTAGCTTCTGCGTACAGATTAAAATTGGGTTGAGTACTCGGGTCATACCAGTTTGCCAGGCCTACTTACCAGTTACCATGTAGTAGGCGAAAGCATGTAAGCTAAAAGGGCAATGTTGTAAGATATAAAGCAAGAAGAAAATAACTCACCCCTATGATGAATGCAATAATGAGGATGATTCCAGTTGCCCATGCAACTGTCAGTCTAACCAGTATCACTTCCTCCACAAAAGTTGGACTCAAAGTAGGTTTCACTTCCTCCAGAAAACGAGCGGAGGAACTTGAAGCAAAGCTCACATCTAGCATCCTTTGAGGTTGTGAAGAATGGTATTTGCCAAAAAGAAGAACAGCGACTGCTTCACCTGCACATAGTCACGTAAGCACCGAAGAAAAAATAATTAATAATTAATACACCTTACAAAAAAGGAATTGTTCTGCGCGTGATATACAACTGAAGCAAGCTCAGTAAAAAAATCGGAACAATGGCATCAAGATTCGCAACTCAATACAAGATCGCAATAATATTATCTAGTGTTTTTTGTAAATAACCCCCTTTTATGTACATTTTTTTACAAATAACCCCCTTTTATGTCCATTCTTACTAATTACCACCTTAAATATCACTTAATACAAAAACTTACCCCCAAAATTGCATAACGTTAACGATTTTTATAAAACCCGCGTCATATACGACATTACGCCTTAAACTTAAACAATCTACCTAAACTACCCTTCCCTTACTTATTACCCACCACCAACCCAACACTCCTCTCCATAAATCCCCAAATCAATTAAAATACCAAAATCAATTGAATAACCAAACCAATTGTTCATCCCTCCTCTACTCTCACCATTTCCCTTCTCTGTCACTGTCCTCCTTCCTTCTCTGTCACTGGCCTTGTTAAGCTTATCCAACAACTCCTTGTTTTCGTCTTTCTGCAACAATTCCTCAATTCTATCATCAACAATCTTGGACAATGCTTTCTTCAACCCCCCTGCTTCCTGCTGTTCCGGGTTGGTGCCGCATCTTACGGTTGGCCACCTGATTGAATTAACTTACTTGCAATTTGGATTGAAGCTTCAGTGGAGTAGGGAAGAAGGAAGGAGGACAGTGACAGAGAAGGGAAATGGTGAGAGTAGAGGAGGGATGAACAATTGGTTTGGTTTTTTAATTGATTTGGGGATTTATGAAGAGGAGTGTTGGGTTGGTGATGAGTAATAAGTAACGGAAGGGTAGTTTAGGTAGATTGTTTAAGTTTAAGGCGTAATGTCGTATATGATGCGGGTTTTATAAAAATCGTCAATGTTATGCAATTTTGGGGGTAAGTTTTTGTATTAAGTGATATTTAAGGTGGTAATTAGTAAGAATGGACATAAAAGGGGGTTATTTGTAAAAAAATGTACATAAAAGGGGGTTATTTACAAAAAACACTATTATGTATTCGAAGAAAATATGGATATGTATGTTAAATTTGACAAGCCGTTCAAGAACAAACCATTATTGCTACGATAAAAGCACAATATAAAAAAGAAACGATTTGATAGCAAATTAGCAATGCGTTAAGATTTGAGACAAATGTAAGAATAACTCCAGATAGCAGGTTTGTGTAAGCCATCCTAAGTTAAGTTAAGGTGAGGCGTGCTACAGTATTACTCCCTCCACTTTTCTGTTTTCTTCCCGTTTGAATGTACAGACTTCAATGCGATACTTTGACCACGTTTTTAATGCGTCTATATTCTAATTTTTCTGTTGGAAATATGATTCTGTGAAAGAATTTTGAATGATAAACCTAAATACGTTCGTATCATATGACAAATCATTATAGCTTTTAGTATATGTAAGGTCAAAATAATCTTCACCAAAAAGTCAAATGGCAAGAAAAGAAAAAAAATGGAGGCGGTAAGATTTAGATGTGTGTTTTTAAGTTGGAACTTGATAAGCTAACGTTGAACATTTGAATCTTCACCACATTGAACCATAACTTACAAAATCAGAGCAACCCAAAAAAAATTTAATCATATACTCCCTCCCATCCAAACCAAAGGTAACACTTGCCTTATTCGGACCATACAAACCAAACTAGTCATTCCTTCTTGGGTAACAAATAAGACGAACTACTCCCAATTTTCCCTACATATATACACAATATGCCCTTGTGATAATCATACCCCACCCACCCAACTAACATGAAATACTCAAGTGGCCCTACTTCCATTCCAATACTACCCTTTCCTTTTCTATGTTCTTTTAAAACATGTGCTCTCTCCCATGTTACCTTTGGTTTGGATGGGAGGGAGTATATCACATGGCATATTATGGGGTCGATCAAAAGTGTGTGGGTCCACCATTCAAGAGTAAATATAATAGATTTAAGCCGCATAAGCTTTAAATAAGATTAACAAATCCAATTACCTTTGTGTTCTGTTTGTAGAGAGTCAAAAACTCCGGAAACTATATTCATAAGAAGCTCCATGCCATGCTGGGTAATGTCTTCTGACCCATACTCTTCTTGCAAAGCCTGTTACAGTAACATAAAAAGTAGTTAGAGAGTAGAATTACACACAAAGTAAGAAATAGAATAATATATCACTTACATGCCAAAGAAGATGGAAAAAAATCAGAATCTCATGTTTATAACAACTTCTATTTATCTCCCGAGAAAGATGCTAATGAAATGTATTAATATAATGTTCAAATTAACTCTGTGTCGCCTATTGGCAGTTACATTGACGTCTCACTAAGCCAAAAAAACTGTTTATTGTATCAAGATTAAACACTACTAGTGCACACTGCACATCCTTTCCAGCAAGAATTTAATAGTCTCAATTTATCTGCCATAGAAATCAACAAATTAAAATAGATATAGGGAGGGATGAAAATGACTGAATAAATACGGCAACCTAGGCCGCGAACGGCTTCAGTACTGATTTAAACGGGCCAGATCGTAGATTGCGCCAACCGAAGTCCGAAACATGTAATCATGCTCCAACAACCGTAAATATAGTGCAAAATATTCCAGACCATGTACACATTAAAAAGGAAAAAGTAATAAATAACCTTAATGCCATCAAAATATCCTCCCACTAGTTCGGCGCCATCAGAATTGCTTTCAAATGAATCTTGCTTTAGCTCCGAAACTTTTCTCAAATTGTCAATCAACGATATAAGACCAAATGCAAATTTCCTATCAGCTTCCTGCCAGAAACATGCAACATTTCATCAGATACGCAACAAAATTAAAACACTCACCAACTACACACAAAGATATTAGAAACAAAAAGAATAAACAAATAGCCAAGTTGCAAAAAAATCATGAAAGAAGACCTTTGACATATGAAGACTCAATTTCGTTCCACGGGGCATAGGGATAACCAATTCTCCACTAACAGCTTCAAAGTTGCCACCAATGCTAGTTGCCTAATACCGTTACAACAGAAGTGAATCATGAGATTATAAATAACAATGAAATACAATGGAGCACTATGCTAATGATATAAAACAAGTCAACACTGACAAAATCGCTTATTTCTTTGTCAGATACAGCCATGTCATCTGATCTATCCAGAGAGAAAAATGCAACTCCTGCCCTATCTGCAAAAAAAAGAAGTAGCAAAAGGGTCATCATTATTCTGACACAACATTATTTCAATTCCTCAAGGGCTTCCACAGAGTGCGGGGTTGGATGTACGTAACGTTGCCCTTGTTTTAACAACACGTGGAGGTTGTTTCTAGTGAACCCAAAGAAAATTGCATCTACTGACCACTACTTCGTAATAAAAACATGTGCAACCAGTTTTGTGAGTCATTCGGCTTTATCACAAATTCTTTAATGGATGGATTTACACTAACTTAGTGTAAAATTGGTTTACACAAGACCAACTCGTGCTATATGTTATCATAAACAAAACCAAAGTATAGTAAGTCTTTGACTCAGTTGGAAATGGAAACAGGTTGTCGTAATTCTGATACAGCAATAGAATAATGTACAAATCATTAATCAATGTACAATATAACAATAACGTATAGGCAAACAAGAGTACCTGGGAGTTCAATTTCAGCGACACCCTCATTGCTAATTACTTTACTCTTGATGCCACTTTTTAAGACAATGCTATCAGCATAAGCCATTGCTTGAGAATCTATGAGACGTACAGATACAAAGTCAGTCAAGAGCTTATGAAATTATGAAACTTTAATTATAAGAAGAAGTTAGTATAATAACTTTGAGCAAGCCCAATTTCAAGCATGAACACATGACGGGGTCTATCAAAGGGATTAGGCAATAGGACTTCATTCAACTGCAGAAAGGAAAGACAGATAAACAGGCAAAATCAGATTCGTATTCACACGTAAAATTAACAACAAAACAAACAAAAAATAATTATAAAAAAAAAAAAAAAAATCTAAGTTGATAGCTTTGGATAATAGTCCAGCAAACCTTAGTTGAACTATCAGCTGATAGATCTACTGGTGCAAGACCAAGCAAGACTGAAATTGCTGCACCAACTTCCTTGACGGACATTGAATTAGTCTGAAAAGGCACAAATATGAATCAAAGCATCAAAAGCAGCTCACGCAGATCAAATGAGTAAGAATCATAGGCAAACTATAACATACAAACTGCTGAAAAAAATCTACGCCACATGCAAACAAAATGGTTGGGGTAGCGAACATAAGACTCCAATCAAATGTCAAATATGTCGCCAACAATTTCAATTCCACCATACTATTACCGCTTTTTTGACTAAAACTTAAAGCAGAGAGGTGGACTGTGTTTCAATGTCATTTAGCTGTAACTGCCATATTGTATCTTCTCAAGCTCCTAAAAAACTAACCATCTTTGACATGAAAATTTTAAATATGATGACACCCACCAATAGATCTCTGAAAAGAACGCTTTAGCAGGATAGCTAGACGTCCTCTTCGGTCGCACACCAAAAATTATGAGTAGTTCATAGCCACATATGATAAATTTACAGCACATCACACTCCACTAACAAAGAAAATGGCGTGTTATCAAAGAGACATTTGTAAGCCATGATTGTGTTGATAATGCAAAAACAAAACATGATTGTGTTGGCTCCTAATGCCATTTGTAAGCCATGAGAATATTATAAAGTTCATTCCTATCCACAAAGTTTATCTCACCATCAACTCAATTCTTCCCAGGTGTATACTAAACCGTAGGACTAGGGCTGTTCTCTTGTATACTAAAAGAACTATTTTTTTTTCTTTCAAAAATACGTAAACATACGATATATCCTATAAGTTACACTAGAACCCTTCATGTATCCATAGTGGTCTTTACCCTATCAGCAACTCGCAAATCAAAAATACAAAGTCAATGCATTATGCCGAAATAATAGCCTCCAAAGTACTTGTCTTCCATACATGACACATCACAACACACATATCAGTTAAACAAGGAAAAAAGAAAGACCCTGTCCACCTCCACAAAGTGGTATACCGAACCCAATAAAGGCATAAACAAGTTTGACTTTAATAGTCATAATCAATTCTAATAAAATTCAAGTCCTGATATTTCATAATTGAATTGATGAAACCTCGTAAAGAAGAATACAAATGGCAAACCGATCCCCAATTCAATTCATTGTAGCTCATTTGCAAACTTCTTATGCAAATCCCTTCCCTCAAGATATCATTGAGGGGAATCAAATCAAACCAATAACAAAATACGACGATGGAAGTCGACTTCCTCATCATTGCATTATACACATCAAGACCAAACCCTAACTATGATGTTTCAATATATAATTGTCTTGGAATTTAATTAATGGGAAATAAGTGAACAACTGAATACATTGATATCCAAGATATAATTATGAAATAATTGAATCAATGAGAATATAGAAATAAAAAGCAAAAGTTGATAAAATTGCAGCACATAAATTAGGAAAAGAGAAATACCCACATGGATATTTGGGCGAAAATATTGATGGGTAGGACTGTCGATGAAGAAGACAGAGGAGGAATCATCGTTTGTAAATTCAGCCTGCGAAATTAAATGAATTGAAATTAGAAATCAACAAAATAAAGAAGAGAGATGAAGTTGAGTGAAGAAAGGACCTTTGATTGATGAAGAAGAAAGAAGGTGATGAAGAATAATCGAAGAAAAGTGTTGAAATCCATGGATGATGATGATGATGATGATGATGATGATATATGTATTGTGTAATTATAGGAGAGAAATCCGATCTAGGATGAAATTCTTGTGTGATTTAAAGTTGACAAAATTGTGGCCTTCTGCTGCTTCTGCAGGAGAGAGTCTCGTTGGATTTGTGATAGTGTCTACGTGAGTAGTTACCGAGGTTGTTTTGGCTTAGTCCCTGCCTTGGTTAACATTTCTAATTACCGTCCTCATAAAAAGATTGATTTATTTGTCAACTTTGTTTCAAAAGATAGTTCACTTTTGTATAAGACCTGACAAACGGGTCACGTTTTAGGTGAATAAGTTTGGGTCGGATCAAATTTGTGTTGCAAGTGTTTGAGTTGAGTCGAGTTGGGTAGCTACTCGAGCGTGTGGGGTAGTATTTGATCGAGTATGAAGGAAACTCAGTCGAGTAGGAGTGCCTGAGGAGTTTTGGGTCGATATTGTTCAGTGTCACTCCACCGAGCACCTTGGCACTCGGTCGAGTAGGGCTACTAGGTCGAGTGGATTTTTTACTCCACTGAGTGAACTCGGTTCTCAGCGTTTTTTGCGATTGACATTCTTTCTTGCGTAAGAGGTTAAAATAGATTAACCTTCATTATAATCGGTTCATTCCTTATATTTTCTCACCTAACCTCTCTCTGATCCTTCCATAACCTCTAATCATCTCTCATAAATCCCTAATCATATCATTAATCTTCCGTTAGCGAATCTTGTGAATAGATCATTCCAATTAGATCTCATTCGTTCTTCTTTTGGGCAAGTCTTCTACCGAGTCTAATTGGGTAATTATTTTATTTTGATTAGTAGAAATAGCAATATATGTAATTGATGATTGCAGGCTATGGATTGAATCGTGCTATATGGATTGTCGTGGATGCTTATATGGTTGGAGTGCGAATAGGTAGGATATCCTACTCAGTTTATGTGTAAATGATTGATTGATATATATTGTGATATGCTATGGTCGTGACATGTTATCGTAGTGTGGGTTGTGATTGTGATATATGGTGTATCGGTGGTTTTTATATGGAGCAGTTGCGGGAAACCGACTTTATGACTCTATGGGTCGCTTCTCATGATTCCCGCCATGGAAAAGACAGTGCACGTGGTGAGGACCTGTGTCTGGGGGTGATCTGCTACGCTATGGATCATTGTGTCTACGGTGTGCCCTGCACACGACGATGTGCTTGTTTATGGCACCGCGGTTGGTGGTTACGTTGTGCTTGTTGATGACATTATATTGTCGGTGTGTTTCTCGGCGGCACTAGATATGTGTGATGAATGTATTATGATTGCACACAATGTTGATCTTATACATGTGAACTGACATTTGTATGTTTTCTTAAACCTACCGTGATTTTGTTCGATACTAGGTAGTATCCCGTGCTTCGCAGTGCTTCGCACGTTCTGTTTGTATATGTTGTTAATTTAGCTACAACAAAATAGATAATAAATAATAATGTTTATAATTTTATCTATAATAAAATAGATTAAACTTTCCCAAATCTTGTTCTTTTTTTTAGGTTTTAACTTCAAAGTGTTTAAGATACAACAAATAGTTATTTTTAATTAAAAGTAATAGTTAGTTAGTAATAATTAATATTTTATACATAATTTATACACTTAAAAATAAAAATGTGGTATGTGTTTTTCATTTTCACATCAATTATAACACAATTGTGTTGTATATTCATTACTTTTATCGTGCTTATTCAAATGCATTCACTATCACAATGTACATACATACTCGTTACCACATTATTTAAACCCTCTCAAATTTCATTGTCCCAATATTATTTCTCATTCACACATTAATTCTTTTCATAAATATAGTGACTCTTACGGTTATATATATATATATATATATATATATATATATATATATATATAGAGAGAGAGAGGTGGGTTCAAATGAGTCCCCTTAGTATAATTGAGTCCTTGAGTCCTATTATACACCCTTGGATCTTAGAGTATGGATGGCTTAGATTTAATCCCAAAATATTATACTCTACTGTTTCCAATGCACAATCATTAATCATGCAAATACACATGTTCCCACGTTTGACATTCCCACTCTGAAAACACATTTTCCCACTTTACTGTATCTCTCCTCCTCTTCTGATTTTTCTGATTTTCTCTTCAAACTGTTCGTCTTCCTTACTCCATCTTCATCCTTACTCCATTTTCATCCATAATTCATCCATATTTATCCATTATAGAGAGTTCAACTTGCTATCTTCATCCTTAATCTCCGGTACATTCATCCCTATTTATCCATATTGTAGTTTGGCATTATTTTTCTTTTTATTAACCAAGTTGAATTTGTTTCGTGTGGTTTTATCATTGTTCGTTTAATTTATTTCGCCATTTTTTATTTTTAATAAGTTGAAGCTGTATCGCCATTTTCTCAGAAGTTTATCAAATTTACTGTATAATGCGTTTCTCCCTTTTTTTTGTGTTTCTCCCAATTGCATTACTTGTAATTTAATTGCCCGATATATTTGTAATTGTACATGAAACTTTAAAGTTTGTTATTTGTAACTTTAAACCTGTTTAGTGTAACTCTAGATTTGTGTATTGTAACTGAATTCTGTAGTCCACATTATAATTTTGAATGTTTTTATGAATTTGAAGTTGTGTCGTGTCCTACATGAAACTTTAAAGGTTTTTTTTGTAACTTTAAGCATGTATATTGTAACTTAAGCATATAGATGTATGCTTGTAACTTTAAGCATGTATATTGTAACTCTAACTACTATTTATGAAACATTAGTTCATCAAGGAAAGAAGTGTGTTGTTGACTGCTGTTGTGTCTTGTATACTGTAACTCTAACTAGTTTTTATGAAACTCTAACTACAATTTATGAATCTTTAGTCTATATAGTCTGTAACTCTAATTATTATTTATGAAACTGTTGTTGAATGTTTTTATGAAACTCTAACTAGTTTTTATGAAACTCTAACTACAATTTATGAAACTTTAGTCTAGATATTCTGTAACTCTATTTATTATTCTGTAACTCTAACTACAATTTATGAAACTCTAACTACAATTTATGAAACTCTAACTAGTTTTTATGAAACTCTAACTACAATTTATGAAACTCTAACTACAATTTATGAAACTCTAACTACAATTTATGAAACTTTAGTTTATATGTAACTATATTTATTATGAAACTCTTATTACTTACTATGAAACTCTAACTACAATTTATGAAACTTTAGTCCATATATACTGTAACTCTATTTATTATGAAACTCTAACTACTTTTTCTGAAACTCTAACTACAATTTATGAAACTTTAGTCTATATATACTGTAACTCTATTAACTGTAACTCTAACTATAATTTATGAAACTTATTTGCTGTTAAGAGTTTTAAAGTTCTATACTAACGTACTAAAGTTAAATTGATAATTAATATTATATATGCGGTCTCATTTTTAACGCCTGAAACGAATTGTGTAGGATGTGGTAATGCGCCTAAAGGACAGCAAAGATCAGTCAACCCCCAACGATACCCAGATTGATAATCTTTTCATCATATGGGACATGTTTATCAAGGGATGTGGTCGTTCGTTTAACACGAACGCAGAACTCTTTTTCATACCAGTTAATGTCGACGATCATTATGCGTGTGTATGTATCAATTTCAAATCAAAGACTATTGATCTCCTCGATAATCAATATTACCCGGCTTCCAAACAGTCCGACATCGTTGACGTGGCTATTATAATTGTAAGTTTGAATTTCTTTACTTTCCACTGCATTATATTATCAAATTTACAAATTCACTTCACAAATTTTGTTCATTTACCACCCTATAATAATGTATATGTAGGCCGAGGTGTTTAGCGACTACTTGGAGTCCAGGGGTCTGGGAAGGGCAGAAGAGGTCCCTATGTTTGAGAGACGTCAAATAAAATTAGCCTGGCAGGGTCCAAAAGCTAATATAGAGGAGTCCGGCGTATTCACCATGATGCATATGTTACTATATGAGGGTGCACCGTTCAATAGCGAAGACTTGATGAGGAAGATCACCCGCCGTTATCTGGTAATCCAACTTGCTGCAACACTTGTACTGGCGGACATGAACAAAAACCGGAAAGATTTATTGGAGAAGGTGAATACATTTGTGGACGGAAAAGCTGATTTATGAAAAAAACTTTATGCTGCCAGGAAAGCGAACAAGATTACGTCCAAAAAATAACAATCAGATCACTTGATGAGTCCAATGGACTTTGTATTTCAACTTTCTTTTACTGTATTCACATTATGGCTTACTCTTTATATATTTATTAAATTTTAATTTAAAATATGGGTACCTAAGTATTTTTTCATTTAACTCTATGTAGGTAACTATAAATCTGAAATCTAACTATATACAAGGTTGACCTTTGAAACTAATTAACGAAACTCTAACAGTAGGTTGTGAAAACTGTTGTAAATTGGAAATCTTTAAATTTCAATCTAGTAACTTCAATAGGAAATTATGTAACTTTAGTTCGATATTATGGAACTTTGAAACTGATTAATGAAACTCTAACAAGTATAGCTTTCTAACTTCTATATGAAACTGTAGTAACTAGGAAATTGAGTAACTTTGATTAATATGTTTTGTAACTTTAGTAACTAGGAAACTGTGTAACTTTAATTCATTTTGTATGAAACTTTAGCACGATATTATGCAACTTTAGTTACTATGAAACTGTGTAGCTTTAATTCATTTGGTATGAAACTTTAGCACGCTATTATGCAACTTTAGTAAAGAAGCGTCTTCTTTTAATATGTAACCAAGAAATTACGAAAATTTAAATGTCATTCCTGAACACGATATATACCTCAATCAAAGACTGTAACTATAACACAATGATGCAAAACACTAATCAATAAAAATGGAACTTTAAAAAGTATTTCCTGAATTAAACTTAAACAAGTACATACTGAATTACAATTCTAATTCTTCCTTGTACTAAACTAAAACATCCCAAAAATAAAATAAAAACATTTATCTAATCCTCTAACTCATCATCTTCATTTTTCTATTGCACACCAGCAGCTTCGACTTTATTGTCCCGTCGCGCCACTTCTTCGTCGTGTAACGTCGGACATCAAATCCGCAAGCAAGCGCATAAACCTTGTAAAACGATACAGCTTCCTCAACATCTTCGAACTCCATGCCGATGAACGGTTTGAATTCCTCCTCCACCCTTCTACAAAATCCCTCCTCACCTTCAGTTGATGCTGTATTATCGTCACCTGTAACTGAAACTTTAGATAATCAAGGATAGAAGTATGTTGTTGACTGCTGTTGAGTCGTCTAAACTGTAACTCTAACTACTATTTATGAAACTCTAACTACAAATTATGAAACTCTAACTACTATGTTAACTGAAACTTTAGGATTATCAAGGATAGAACTGTGTGTTGACTACTGATTATGAAACTCTAACTACAAATTATGAAACTTTAGTCTATATGAAACTTTTAAGTTTTTTCTTGTAACTTAAAACCTATACATGTAACTTTAACATTTTATAATGAAACTTTTTATTTTTGTAACTTGAACTAGTCTGACTTTTCATTTCAACAGTGACTTACGTAACTATAATTCATCTTCACATAACTTTAATCAATAAAGGCTGTAACTCTAACTACTAATTATGAAACTCTAACTACAAATTATGAAACTTTAGTCTAAATGAAACTTTAAAGGTAACTTTTAGACATATACATGTAACTATAACATTTTATAATGAAACTTTGAATTTTTGTAACTGAAATTTCTAAAATTTGAACTAGACTGACTTTTCATTTCAACAGTGACTTATGTAACTATTATTTATCTTCACGTAACTTTAATCAATAAAGGATATAACTCTAAGTACTATTTATGCAACTGTAACTCTAACTACTATTTATGAAACTCTAACTACAAATTATGAAACTTTATTCTATATGAAACTTTAGTCTATAACAAACAAGGAAATTAAACCGACGTCATTATACGATCCATACTACTGCAACTAATTTATTCATCTACAACTTCAACCAGTTGCTTATACATAAAGAAATTTATCATCATCTATACCTACATTCATTCATCATCAAATTTATCCAGTTAATAATAATCGTTCATGATGCAAAAATTTAAACCTGGTAACCCATACACAAATTTAAAAAATGAAACCATAGAAATAATTACCCACACAGTTTCGTCAACAATAAAACGATTATATTGTAAAAAAAAAAAACAATATAACAAATCTTAATTAAGAATAAAAAAATTACCATTGTTGAGCAGTATAATCTGCATGTCAGCCATAACAGCTCCTTTGTGATGAAATATAAGGCTACGAAAGACGGCCTTCAGTTGAGAGAAAAAAAGATAAGGATGTTTAACTTTAGAGAGAGAAGTAGGTAGATTAAATGGAAAAAATTGAGTGATAAAAATGGTTTCATCAAATGGAAAAGAATGAGTGAGTCGGGGTAAAAAATAAGGGGAAGATGAAGCATTTTTTGTTTTCACGTACAACACTAATCAATGAGATTCTAATTATTGTGAATTTGTCAGTATTGGGAGTACAAAAAGTAGATTGCATGTAATTAATATCTAATTTCACTATTTAATTACAAAAAACTCTACTTTAATCACAACCATCCATTTCATTTAATCTAATGGTTAGAATTAGGACTTAAGGACTCAATTATGGAGGTGGACTCATTATAACTTGACTATATATATATATATATATATTTTGTAAAATGTAAGTATTTCATTATAATCCGTAACAATCGTATCGAATCGATTTGGGGATTAGGGACTTACATGTAAAGTAGATCTGAAATCAAAAATATATAAACCCAAAATAACTTGTACGTAATGAACCCGTCGAACCGAATAACTTATTAGACTTACATCCAACCATCAACTGATGGTCTAATAAGTTATTAGACCCCACGAAAAGCTAATGGTCTAGTAAATTATTGAAGGTTCCACTTGCTACAATCTTGTGTTTAAACGGCCTAACGGAGATGGCGGTCATATACCATCTCCGACGAGTACAATACATACAATATTAGGATTCTTGTCTACGACGCATTATATATCGTCTTACGCTACATATATCCCCTCCCGCATTCTTAAGGCTCCGTTTACCAGGCCTATTCGTATCGATCATCAAAAAATCTAAACTAATAGAATTAATAGTCAGTTAAAACTAATTAACTATCGAACCTGAACCCTCAAAATCCTTAGCAATCAAGAATCAACAAAGCATGCATACACCGGATTACAAGGAGATTATTATGGTAGGAGAGGAGGAATGATACACCTGAAAACATGGAAATAGATAAATCTGCTAAGTATATCAAAAGCTTAAATTAGAAACAAAATCTATGAGCCTTAAACTCTTATGCTATATTTGGGGTATTGCTTCTTGAACAAACACTCATGCAGAGCCTTCAATATTTCCATGATATTTGTAAAGCTCAAGAAAATCATTCTTTTCTTTTTTTGAATCCTTCCCTTTTATTTTCTTGTATTGTGTATTACAACATTAACGATTTAACGTTCAAAATAGCGGAATAAAAAAGATGGTGTATTAAAAAAACTAAGCTTAAGAAAAATAGTTACATGGAATGGCAGGACAACCAACCTCACCAAAGAAATCAACTTCAAATAATGAAAGATCACCAAAAGGAGTAAGGTTTGCAAGAAGAACGTCAAGCGGTCGTTTAGTTAATCTGCCTCGAGACGATGATATAGACATGTCAGGGGATTATTCAGGAGGTTCTAGTGATTACATTAATTACACGGTAATGATGCCACCAACACCCGATAATCAACCCGGTTCAGAAGGCGGCTCAACATCCCGTGTCAGGGTACCGTCACAAGGAGGAAAGGGTGGAAACCGAGACAATGCACCTCCAGGATTAGCAGGGAAGTTGGATAGAAGGGTTTCGGTAATGAGTTCGAATAACAAGTCTATGTTAATGAGGAGTCAAACACAAGACTTCGACCATAATCGATGGCTTTTCGAGACTAAAGGAAAATATGGGATAGGGAATGCATACTGGTCTGAGGAAGAGGCTTATGATCCTTCAGATGTTAGCATGAGCATGGATGACTTCATGGACAAACCTTGGAAACCTCTCACTCGCAAAATCAATGTTCCGCCTGCTATCATTAGTCCTTATAGGTACCTTCTATCTCTTCTGTAAAACATTCAAAAAACATGTTTATGTTCAGTTCATCTAAAATACAGATGTCCTACTATAAACCGACCTGATCCGAATAGACCACCTAAAAAGAGTAAGCCAGAGTACACCTATACAAAGTAACCTGCTTGTCCAGTTTACAGGTATCGATGAGGCCATGACCAAGGTTCAAACCCCGTTTGTATAAATGTCGCCTCATTGCTGTATTTGCACATAAGAAATCATAAAGTGTAGTCATTTAGACGACAATGAACTAAAAATACGATTGCATCCACGGGATATTATCAGAAAATACATACATGAGTCAGACATCTATGGACTATGGGTAATGACAATGAACAAAATTCTATTTTATGCTAAGATAATTTTACAACAGACGAATGAGCAAAATAATTATAAGGGTGGAATGACTACAACCACATGTTGGTCTCCCTTCAGACGACCCATTTTCGTCCGAAACAATAAGACGGAGTTTTGAGACCATTACAGACAAATGTGATCACTTTTGGAAAAAAAAAGTTACTATAAACTGTAACACTAGCTGGACCATTGTGGTTACATTTGACCATAAAATTGTTACAAATGCCTGTCTTATAGTTGCCTATTTGGGTATATAAGCTAAGCAGTATTACGTTTCTAGATGATTATCATAAAATTGAAATAAGTGTTTCAATTATTAGTTGAGTGCAGGTTACTAGTGGTGATTCGGTTTATAGGGCTGATTCTATTTCTTGCGTGGCGAGTACAAAACCCTAATGAAGATGCACTATGGTTATGGGGAATGTCGATAGTGTGCGAACTTTGGTTTGCATTTTCTTGGTTACTAGACCAATTGCCTAAGCTAAATCCAATTGACAGAGCTGCAGACCTTAATGCACTAAAAGAGAAGTTTGAGCAACCTTCTGCTAATAATCCTCACGGTCGTTCAGATCTTCCTGGCATTGATATATTCGTGTCAACGGCTGATCCTGAAAAAGAACCACCTCTTGTAACAGCAAACACTATGCTTTCCATCCTTGCTGTTGAATATCCTGTAGAAAAGGTGTCATGTTACATATCCGATGATGGAGCCGCCATCCTAACCTTTGAGGCTATGGCTGAAGCTGTTAAGTTTGCCGACCTGTGGGTCCCATTTTGCAGAAAGCACAACATAGAACCCAGGAACCCTGATAGCTACTTCAACTTGAAAAAAGATCCTACCAAGAACAAGAAGAAGCCAGATTTTGTCAAGGATCGGCGTTGGATTAAGAGGGAATATGATGAGTTCAAGGTGAGGATTAATGGCCTGCCTGATGCCATTAAAAAACGGTGTGATATGTATAACACAAAAGAAGAACCTGCCTTAGAAAGAAACACTTCTAAGGCAGAAAGTGGAGAAGAGTCATTACCTAGTGCAAAAGTTCAAGCCACTTGGATGGCGGATGGGACACATTGGCCCGGTACATGGTTTCAGAAGGCGCCTGATCACGCTAAGGGAGACCATGCCGGGATTTTGCAGATAATGAGTAAAGTACCAGAGCCGGATCCTGTAATGGGTCACTGTGATGAGGCAAAACTAGACTATACGGGGATTGATGTACGTGTTCCAATGTTTGCATATGTATCTAGAGAAAAAAGGTCAGGTTATGACCATAACAAGAAGGCAGGAGCTATGAACGCCCTGGTCAGAGCTTCAGCTGTACTTTCAAACGGGCCGTTTATCCTCAACTTAGATTGTGATCATTATTTTTACAACTCGACTGCCATTAGAGAAGGCATGTGCTATATGATGGACAGAGGCGGTGATAGGATTTGCTATGTGCAGTTTCCTCAGAGGTTTGAAGGCATTGATCCTTCTGATCGCTATGCTAACCACAATACGGTTTTCTTTGATGGAAATATGCGTGCTTTAGATGGTCTTCAAGGTCCTGTGTATGTGGGAACAGGTTGCATGTTCCGACGTTATGCTCTCTATGGTTTTCACCCTCCTAGGACTATTGAGTACACAGGCATATTTGGGCAGTATAAATCAATTATTGACAGAAATCCTAATCATGATAGCGGTTCTGAGTCACCACCTTCAGAGTCCCACCCTGACCTGGAACTTCCTAAACAGTTCGGAAGTTCAACCATTTTTACAGATTCTATAGCTGTAGCAGAGTTTCAGGGACGACCCTTAGCCGATCATATATCTGTAAAGAATGGCCGTCCCCCTGGTGCATTACTCCAACCACGTCCTCCACTCGATGCCCCAACAGTTGCAGAAGCAGTGGCTGTCATCTCTTGCTGGTAATTCACTCCTATTTACTTTTTCCATTTCTTCTTCTAGGATCAAAGGAATTCTCACTCCCTTCATTTGGAGTAAACACATTCGCATTTCTAATCCGTTCAAATCAAGTCATCGCATTCCAGTTTTAGTTAATATACCTTTCCCAAGTGCTTCTCATCTTAAAGCTTGGGCTACATACAAATATAGTAAATCCAAATGAATGGAGTGTTGTTTACTAAATGATTTAGCCAATAGCATGTTGAAAAGAAATGAGAATTTCAGGTATGAAGATAATACAGAATGGGGAACAAGGATAGGGTGGATCTATGGATCAGTGACAGAAGATGTAGTGACAGGATACAGAATGCACAACCGTGGTTGGCGCTCCATTTACTGCATAACAAAGCGAGACGCTTTCCGTGGAACAGCACCTATTAACCTCACTGATCGCTTACACCAAGTCCTTAGATGGGCAACAGGCTCAGTGGAGATTTTTTTCTCTCGAAATAATCCTTTATTAGCGACAAGACGTCTCAAATTCCTACAACGTGTAGCATACCTCAATGTCGGCATTTACCCATTCACCTCGATTTTCCTGGTCGTCTATTGCTTTCTTCCTGCTCTCTCCCTTTTCTCAGGACAATTTATCGTACAAGGCTTGAGTATCCCTTTTCTTAGCTACCTCCTGGTAATAACCATTTGTCTCACACTACTCGCTCTCCTCGAAGTAAAATGGTCTGGCATTGGACTTGAGGAGTGGTGGCGTAATGAGCAATTTTGGGTTATTGGAGGGACTAGTGCCCACTTTGCAGCTGTCTTACAAGGGCTCCTCAAAGTTTTAGCCGGTGTTGAGATCTCCTTCACTTTAACTTCCAAGTCAGCTGCAGAAGACGAGGATGATATTTACGCAGATCTTTATGTTGTCAAATGGACTAGCCTGTTTGTTATGCCGCTAACCATCATGGTGACTAACATGGTTGCCTTAGTCATCGGGTTCTCGAAGACCGTGTACAGTGTCATCCCAGAATGGAGTAAGTTCCTGGGTGGTTGCTTCTTTAGTCTTTGGGTGTTGGCCCACATGTACCCATTTGCTAAAGGTCTCATGGGAAGGAGAGGAAGAGTACCCACCATAGTATGGGTTTGGTCAGGCTTAGTTTCCATCACAGTGTCCTTACTCTGGATCACTATAAGCCCTCCACAAGGTAATGCTAACATTTCCGGTGGCGGTATTGAGGTCTAGTCTTAGATACATAGCTTTATTAATGTATCATATTTCTCTAATCTCCCTTTATTAAACATACTTATGCTAGTGATGCCAAAATTTTACATCTAGGATTCTAGGGCTTGCACTTTAGCAAATCAGCAATGCTATCTGTGTAATATTGAAACTGCATTCTGTAGTAGAATTTCTTTTACCTTTAATGTAAATAGAATTCAGAAACACCCTTTTTGTGTCCCCCCACCCTGCGATTTGCGGGAATCCTTGAGGCACTACAATGCGGTTTTTTTAATGTTATTAATAGAAGGTTACCAAATTGAAGTACCAGTTTGGGGTGCTAGGTAAGTTTAAGGAATGAATTTAATTAACTCCAGAAAATCATACTGAAGAAGCACACATACCTCACAAGAAAACGGTAATGTAGGCAGATTATGCACTAGCTGCAAATAGGAAAGGAAATGAGTCAATGATGGGGCTTGTAGCTGACCCACCCTGAGTGTCCAAAACCCAGCTGGAACCGACCGTATGTGGCATACGATCACTGACATAACACGAGTGGTCTCAAGTCTCAACTCAGCCCGAACCAAAAGCAACTTGAGATGACCTATGATCAGATAATAACTCAACTTGACTGATGATCAGACAACAAATTAACTTGGTTAATAATCTAAACAGAAGTAGATGGACATGAATCATGATGACACTCTAAAAATTAATTAATTAATTGGTCCAATTGAATGTTCGCGGAGAAAGGGCTGATATAACGATATACGATAATGATATAAACCGAACCTGTTCTAACCAATCACATGATGATTACTCGATGACATAACCTCAATAAACCAGAACAAGATATGACTCGAGTACTCAACCCGCCTTGACCCGACCTAAATGGCGCTCTAGACGTGACTGAGCATTCATCTGTCATTCACTGTGTCACGAAGCATATTTATTGCCAAGAATGTCAACTTCAAAATTCTTACGTTATGACGAGTCCTCGTGACAGAAGATTCTCAATACTGATCAGTGACATAGATGAAGCAGCTGACAGACTATAGAGGATTATATGAAAGACATACAGCTCCAATTTTTTTTTATTGCATTCTCATAGGAACTCCATATAACGAAGCATTGTAGAATCTATAGGTTCATCCACCACATGACATAGCTGAAGCAGCTGAAATTCAAGTAACAACCAACATTAACATCCCTTCACGGCCTTCAGTAACAAAATGTCTTAGTTACTCCTTACACTAGTGACAAACCTCAGAAGGGCCGCCAAGATGTATTCCCTCGAATTTTAGGGAGTCCCTAATGCCATAGGCTTAATGGCTAATTCACAGGCCTATGTGAAAGGAGCGTGTAGCAGAGTGCCGTGACCATGAAGCCGTGGAAACAACATTGCTCAAGTTTTAAGCTTTGTAGTCATAATGCCGAATAAGATTGTGAAGGTACTGTCGAGAGATGAGACAATGGTTACATACTTACACGACAACTCTACAACTTGTGCTCATCCCCCTAACTGCAAATATGCACTTGCCCACTTGTGATTCATTTCAAGGTCACTAACACCACCATAAATGATGGACAAAGTTTCAAACTTAAGCTCCTACCTCTTAAGTGTCCACACATGGGAAATTTATCCATCATTTATTTTAAGGTACAAGTGTACAACTTATATTTTCATAACTACAAACAGCCTACTGAAAAATTATGTACACAATCAGTTCAAAGGGAGCTCCTGAGTCCTGCCTCCAAACAGGATCCTGTGCCATGCATTGCAAAGGGCGTCTCTGAGACACAAAGCCCACGAGGGAAAAGTGAGAAAAATCGGAAATGTCAGATTGTCATGAAGATACTTCAGCCCCATCATTTAGAGCACAACAAACTACAGCTTTGTGATGGCCTGAATAGGTTTGAATGACGTCACCACTTGACACCGACCACAGCTTTGCAGTATTGTCAGATGAAGCTAATACAAATGAACAAGATACCAGTTAGATAGATAATATCATGGGCATTATATTACAGGCTAATGAAAGGTAAAGAAGCAGGCCTTCATGGTTAGACGGTTAGACCTGCCAAAACCAGTTATCTGTCAAGTATGCACTTGGTTAGTTTTTTCGTGTTTGTTATGCACTTCGATTCAGATTGGGTCATTTGTACTTCAATTCAGATTGGGTCGTTTGTGTCTGTTTAGGGCTTTAGGTGTGCTAATATCAGGAGCTTTCCGTCAGGTCATTTCGAGTCAAGTCAGGTGGTTACAGCTTAGGTTATGCGGTTCAAGCCAAGTCATTGAAGTTTTCAACTTAGTTTTAATTTCACATTCCTCTTTTCAGATCAGGCTATTGTGAGGTTGGGTGGTATGAGGTCGGGTCAATATAGGGGCCGACAATGTTTGAGCTAATTACGCGTCGGATCTGGTCAATTCATGTTTCGGGTTAATTTATGTTATTCAACTTGGCTCTACCTAGGGTCAGCTACTCAGCTCCCTCCAACATAGAAAAGATTTAGAAGGAAAACATCATTGCACCATACACCCTCTTAGTCTCTTACTCCCCTTCCCTATCCAAATAAAGGGTTAGAGATTAATCACCGACGACATAGAATATGTTGCTCGGACTCTTCAATATTACCCCACGTACCCGTGTAGGACACTCGACATTCGGACGTCGGTAGGAACTCGGGACACTTCATTTTGGACCAAAAACATGGATCTATATCATAAAAAAGACAAATCCGACACTTGGACACGCACCCGCATCAGCTACTTCTAACCGAGTCCGAGGACATAGAAGCCAGAAATTGCAATACATAACAATTAACCTCACTGAAATGCCAACAAGTCCTACCTATGAAATAGATTCCCTAGTTATTAACTCGGTCTTGACATTTTTCCATTCCATGAATATGAGAATAAATGACAAGTTACCTGTAATGAGGTAGGCTCCATCAACTGAGAAAACGCAATCCCACACCCAACGTTCATGTCCTGCAAAAAATCCAAGCCCAATCTATAAAAACAGTCGTGACTTACATATGATCAAAACAATAGTCAAGAAGTTTTCGTGTACCAGAAAGAGTTTTCTCCAATGAGAAACGGTTGTCGACATTCCAAATCTTGACTGTATGGTCAGATGATGCTGTAGCCAAGTATCTGAACAGTCAAAATTATGTGAGAAAACACCAAAGAAACAACAGTGTCAACAGCAGGCTATGTTACTTCGACACTTCATGTGAGCTCGCATACCCGTGTACGACAGGTATAACATCTAGATACTCCATTTTAGACCAAAAACTTGACAACCATAAAATAGCCGAGTCCGACACTTAGGTATGCATCCGTGTCTAATCCTTTGAACCGAGTCTCAGTAACATAGACAGCAGGTACTAAGCAAAAAGAATTCTTTTTTCCAAAATATAGCATATAGACAGTTGCAGGAGCTCTCGCTCATTAACAACGAAAGGAAGCAATAAAGGTGCAACACCTAATGACATCAAGCTATCATTAAAGTGAGCAAGGTATAACTTCATTTGCAATCTTGACAGAAAACAATATGGTCTTCATCTTAGGAAACAAGGTTAAATTAGTTTGGCACACTTAGATAGATTACCTCTGTTAGTTCTACTGCTTACACTATCTTAGCACTAGCTGAGACCAGTTTAAGCCCACCACCAACACTTAGCTGAACTTTCATTAGTTATAAACTAATGCAAATGTCTAAACACGCAAATACACTGGATAATCTTAAGTAGAACACCAGTTACGAACTTACGACACATATCCTGTCAATCTCAAATAACAAAAAAAGTCATCTAGAAGTTTTTTTTTCCTGTTCAGCAGAGATTACGGACGAAATAAGTTGATTTTTAATGGAGCCAAATTTTTTTTTTCTTTGTTGAAGTAAAAAGGGATGTTAAAACCTTCCACACTTCATTTTTGTGAAGTGAGAAAAAGTCGTCTTATTATTAGGGAAGGTTGTATACGATCAATCCCTGTAACCTGGTTGAAGAGGGAGCCACATGAATCTTCATAGGCACTAAGGTGGTGGTGATGATGAGTGATTATGGAGGGAAGCTCACAGGATTGGTAGAAGACAATTTGCGAATTATTTTTTCTTTCACAAAATTCTCCTCATATATGAAATGGGAAGAAACTTGAGATAGTCAATACATGAGAAAGTTGGGGTTTACACTCAATAGTAAGCAAGGGTTTCACAGCGAACAGAAAGAGCAAACAAGAAAGCAAGCCTGTTAAAGATTGGGATCATCATACAAAGTTACAAACAAGGTTATCTACTTTGTAGGATGGATATCACTAATTAACTACAGCTCTTTACCACACTCCAATCCGCCTACATTCATCATTCAGAAAATGGATATCAACATTCATCTTTAGTGATCAACATGGAATAGAAAATCAGCTTACACACAACCTGTGCTGCTATGTAATGATTTTATAATTTGTTACGACAAGTATTCAGATCTGTGAAGGACATTTCAAACAGACCGTTTTGGCTGTCATGGTCAATTATTCACATAATATAAGACCTATAAGGCTGATATGAGTGTATGACTAATACAAAAAAAAAATCGTGATAGCCAGTGTCATGTCCACACTATGACGTAAAATCGTGGCGATCGCAAGCGTGATCGCGGTAACAGTGTCGTGGAATCGTCCTCGACTTGATTGTAGCGCTCCTAGTCGCGGTAGGATATTTATTTTACAAGCTTTTTGTAGATATATTACCCTCTATTGGTCATTTCATATAAAGTTACGATTAATTCTATTTAGAATAATTAACTTGACCAATGCTATACTATTTTCAGGAGCTTTTCATTACAAAAGTTAGCCAAAATTACAACTCGTTCATCGCGAGGCCAATACACATTATAAATTGGTCATCTCGGCTAGACCTGACAAACGGGTAACCGGGTCGGTTCGGAACGGGTCAATTTCGGGTTTGCTGGCTTCGGGTCGGGTCATTTCGGGATCGGGTCATTTTTGGGTCAGCTATTTTTAAGTTATTCATGGATAATTATCAATTTGCAACACTAAACATTCGGGTCAGGTTATAGTGGGTCGGGTTTCGGGTCAAATTCGGGTCTTGAGTTCGGGTGTTGGGTCGGGTCGGGACATTTCGGATCGGGTCAGTTTTGCCACGCAATGTTGCTTAGACTCGTTTAGAAGTGTCCCACACGAGTGCGAGTCCAAGTGTCAGACTCGGCCATATTTATGAAAAATATGTATATTTTGGCTTAAAATGAACCCTAGTCTGAGTGTCGAGTGTCGGACACGGGGACGTGGGGAAATCAGAAGAGTCGGAGTAACATAGTTGAGTTTCCTGCTTTTTATCTACTCGATACATCTCAGGATATCTCGTATGGGCAGCCTTTGATACCGGTACATCTTACGCGAAACGATATGTGTCGGCCGAAATTTTAAACCATGGTCCACTCCATAAATCACGATTCGTGACCGCTACTCGATACTGCTATGTAAATGTCCCGGATTTTTCCTGACATTTGCTTCTCTATTAAGGTATAGAACTATTGATTGAGTCTCAACCACTAACTTACGCTTTTGTTTAAGATGGTTCTCTTACATCATGTTAGAGATTCACAGCCTAATGACTCTAAGATCCTAAGTTTGAATCTTGTGAGCTCCTAGTTCTCACATGTGGAATTTTAGTACAGGCTTTCGCGTGGGGGGTGTATTAAAGCATAGAACCATTGATTGAGCCTAACCTTCAGCTTAAGCTTTTGGTTATGTTGGGTCTCACATTCTCAATTAATGGAAGAGTGAAATAATGCACAAAAATCTCATAAGATAAGATATAAGAAACTTGCTTGCTTTATTTTATACTTTATAGTGGTCTTAGGCTGCAACCTAGGCTATAACCGCCGTTGCCTTTTGCTGCTTAAGTTAGTGGCTGAATTCTACACTATGCTTTATTACTAGTATAACTTTACAAGGAAGCAAAGGAAACTCATAAAAAAACAGAAAATGCAGTGTTCGAACTTCAAAGTTGAAACATACTAACTATATGAGTGTATACCCCATTCTTCTCACATATCACCTACAACTTGGATCCAACAATAATAAACGGAGCCCAAGTGAATGGAAGACCTACTAGATAACATTAAAGTTATACAAAATTGAAATATGTCAAAACGAACGTTCCAAGTTGTAACACCTTTACTATTTAGATACGCATAGGAGATGGTTTATGCTGAAAAACACAAACCTGTGGGGTTCACTATATTCAGGAGAAAGAAGACACTTCAGAATGTATCCTTTATGTGCTTGAAGCCTATGAAGAGGCTCAAAATTCGTCATTGTCTGCAATACAAGGAAAACAAAACTTATAATCTCGTCAATCATGGAACACTACAAAATATAACAATATACTATAAATACAACCAAATTACCTGGGTCCCGCGCAATAATCGCCAAACATAACAGGTCCCATTGTTATTTGCAGCAACCACCATGCTTCCATCCCACATTACTGTCAAAGACCTGATAGCTGTATCTACCTCTGGTACCTGAATTTATGTATCGTGAGTTTAGTCTTTCCTGGCCCAGTTGTCGAGTGAGAAACAAGGACAAAAAAGCTACTGGCATGGTTTGCATTAAAGCAGCATATCAAAATCCAATATTGTGCAAGGAACAAACTCCCCTCGGCAAAAATTCATTTTAAATACCAAATTTTCATGTTTCATTATGAAAGAGGGGAGTATGTGCATATCATGGACTAAGAGGTAGCTACAATTCTAGTGAGAGAGATACTGATGCTGGCTTCATGAGAACACAAATAAAATTCTAAGTCAACTCAAGTTAATAGGGTTTGTTCTCTTAACTTATTTTCGTTGTACATTTGTCTGAACAGTTTTCCCTGAAATTTTATGAATTTCCCTGAAGTCCTGAACTATTACAAACTTGCTTGAACATTCTAAACTAACATAAACTTAAGTTATTTATTGTGGGCAATGGTTCTAGCATTGTGTACTTCATAGTTTTTTTAAAAGATCAGTTTAAATAAGAGCAAAAGAAAATCCCCTAATACATAGCCAGGATATCACGAGTCTTGTCAACTGAATATCTTTTTGAATAATGAAGGTTATGTAGTTCTAAAATGGTTTATTTCCATAAATTATAACGCAACCAAATACGAGAAGTAATGATGCATACCAATTCACAGCTGCAAGAATTTGTTTTCAAATCCCACACCCGAATATTTCCATTCTGGTCTCCTGAAATTAGTTCATTCTGCACAACATAAAATACTAATAAGTTTTAAGATTCGATGTGGGCTCAAATCAACTAAAGGACAACAAAAAAAAAATCAATTCGTCAAAATGATAGATGAAGTCCATAAAGTTTTAGCTCTTCCTACAACGTAAAGATCATAATGCAGTCAAGGATGTGGTCTTTGGTTCTATGAGGACAAATGCAATTTAAGAGGATGTAGCACAAAATGGCCATATAAATTGGAGTTGACAACATAAGATACCCAATACTCATGACAAGAATGTTTATACTGCCAAGATTATGAATACTAAGTTTAGGTCACGTTAGGTCAGAATTTAACTTTGACAAAGGAGAAAGGCCTGTGACTGTGATTTGTGACTGTGACTGAACCAGTCACAACAGACTCACTTTGAAGTACGACACAACTCAAAACTGGATATCATAGATCAACCTGATTCGGGTGAAGGACAACAGTGTTTACTGCAGCACGACTTTCGTATTCCCTTTGGCAACCTGGAGATCTAAAATAAAAAACTAAATATATTTTCTTTCAGCACCATCAATCATCAATGAGAAACGCATGGACTTCACTTTGATACCTTAAATCCCATATCTTAACTGTACCATCCTCAGAACCAGAATACATCCAACCTCCCTCACTTGCGAATCCAACTGCCATTACATTATTCGTATGAGAATCATAACTCATCACCTGCCATTTCAGTAACAAATTCAATTCCAAACCATCAACTAGAGAAAAACCCAAAAATAACAAACCAACATCAGCCTTCGTTTTTATCATCATTTACCGGTTGAGGGTTGTTCGAATTGATATCAAACAAACGAATGTGATTATTTCCAGCAGCAGCCAAGTATCGTTTATCCGGAGTTATTTCAAGCCGATTAACTTGCTGTTACACATCAAAAGATCACATCTTTACATAAAAAACACTAACACTATAACATTACATGTGACCAAATTCAAACACTAAAATTAAGCAATATAGCATAACAAATGGCAAAACTAAGGGGGTAATTGAAACTTGAAACTTTTAGTCAAAATTTTCGATCTTTCGTTTTCTAATTCACCTAATTTCAGTACTAATTTTCCCCATTACACAACTAAAAATCCCGGCTCCGCCACTGATCATACCCAATACAAAATGTAACCTAACAAACACAAAATCAATCAATAAAACATAAAAATGGAAGAATAAAGCACTTACAGAATCTGGGTATTGAATATTTCGATAGCATTTACCAGTTTGAGCCTCCCAAAATCGAATAGTATGATCATAGCTAGCAGTTGCTAGAATTACTGATGGTTGACTCATATCTTAAAGCTTAACAACCCACTAATTATATCAAACAAATAATACTCAATTACAAAGAAGGGTGATTGAATAATAAATCATATTATATAAAGAATAAAACTTTAATTCGTGGGTATGTTGGTAAATATTCAAGAACTAAAAGATGATTAGGGTTCTAAGAGGGTTTTGATGATTATCATGGAGTAAGGTTTTGATGACAAATAATTCTTTTTTTTTCTTAAGACTGAGATTAGTAGGGATTTGAGTAATTGGAATTTGATTTAGGAAAAACGGGCTGAAGTTTTGAACAATGTTGTCGAACTATTTTACAAAATTTAGTCAGATGGGACCATCGTGGTTGGGGGTGATGGTGGTGGACTGGTGGTTAGTCGTGGTGAAGAAGGGGGATCGAGTCGTGTCGACTCGGCCGAGTTAGCGTCAGCGTTATCGTCACTTGATCGAGTGGCCTAGTGCTCGGTTGAGAATGTTTTGCCAGACGGGTTTTTATTATTTGATTTCGTATTTAATTTAATTAGATTAGTTAGTGATTTGCGTATGGGTCCTGATTTTCGCTGTACACATTTTACTCATTATAATACACGGTTGACAATTATACCCTTTTTCATTTCTCCTCTCAATTTCCCTCTCTAACCTCTCTCTAATGTTTTCTCTCGGATGTCAAAACATCGATTTATCTAATATTCCACAAAGTATATACTTGGTAGTTGATCTCGACATTGGGGGACGGTTGCCGCTGGTGGAGATGCGGCAACGGTGGGGATGCGCTAATGGGAATGCGACACCTGTTGGCATCGGTGGGGATACGTCGGTGATAGGCTGATGGTGAGACCGACGGTGAGTGGACGGCAGTGAGTAGCTAGCGATCAGGGGTTGGTGGTGGTGCTGCGGCACTGTTGTTTGTGGTTTATAATTTATACTGATTGTTGCACTATGTAGTACGTTTCCATGTAGTACATTGATTATTATTTATTTTATAGATATTATGTTAATAATTACTCACCATAGTACGTTTTCCATGTATTGCATTGATTATCCTTCGCCAACCAACGACCCCTTCGTTACCAGACAGCCGTAGTTACCACCGTAATTCGTCAATCCCATAAACCACCACACCCTTCATCACTGCCGTTAGTTTCGTTGCCGGCGAACCACCATCGCACGACAACGACGACACCATATCCTAAACTACCAATAAGAAACCTACCATACACTAATTAGCAATTTATTAATTTAGACATAAAACTCTAATTAAAAAGGTATAAATGAATAAAAATATTAGATATAGTCAATTAAATTATTAATATTGGATTAACGTATTAAATACCTATTCTTCATTCGAATAATTGTTCTTAATTGAAAATGAATTAAAAGGAGGTTGAAGAAGGCTACCAATAGATTGATGGGAGAGAAAATGAGGTATGATGTGTTTTTTTAGTTAAGGGTAACAAATGGAAAGTTTGGTGTAAAAAAGTACTAAAATGAGTAAAAATTGTATTGCGAAAATAAACTCCGTTTGCGTATTTAATTATCGTAATTAGGTGCTAACTTTATGAGGGAGCTTGTTTGTATCCGTTGGCTTGATTATTTGTGGGATTGCTAAAAGGTAGGTTTATCCTACTTAATTTTGATTATTTGCGGGATTGCTAAAAGGTAGGTTTGGAGATATTATCTCATTGGTGTCCATTGTCGTATCTACACTGATCACAAGAGTTTGAAGTACATAATTTACTCAAAAGGAGTTGAGTATGAGGCAAATGAGATGGTTAGAATTGGTGAACGATCATGACTTTGAGTTGCTCTATGATGAAGAGAAGGCTAATGTGGTTGTCGATGCCCTTAGTAGGAAGTCTGCTCATTCTTTGAGTGTCATTCGAGCGTTCCGTTGACCTTTGTGCTGAATTCCGAAGATTGAAGCTTGAATTTTAGAGCATGGGTATACAAAGACTTGAAGTTACAATTTTGGCGGCCAAATTTGAAAGGTGATGTTGTGTCATATGTGGGAAGGTGTCTCACATGCCAACGAGTGAAGATCGAGCACAAAAGACCCAGTGTTTTATTACAACCTTTGGATGTTCCTTTATGAAAATGGGAGTCCATCTCCATGGACTTTGTGATGGTGTTGTCTAGAACCGTGGGTAGTAAGGATGCCGTTTGGGTAATTGTGGATAGGTTGACCAAGTGTGCTAGGTTCATTCCTATTAAGAAGACTTGTGAGTTGGATCGACTAGCCAAAGTTTATGTTGATGAGGTTGTTCGCTACCATGGTGTTCCCAAGGAGATCATTTCCGACCGAGACCCGAGATTTTGTTCGAGATTTTGGAAGGCTTTGCAAGAAGCCTTGGGTAGCAAGTTGTTGATGAGTACCACTTTCCATGCCGCTACCGGTGGCCAAACTGAGAGGAACATTCAAACCCTTGAAGACCTTTTGAGAGCTTATGCCCTTGACTTTCAAGCTAGTTGGGAGAAGAGCCTACCATTGGTGGAATTCTCCTAAAACACTAGTTAACATGCATCCATCAAGATGGCTCCCTATGAAGCCTTTTATGGAAGGAATTGTCGTAGTCCTATTTGTTGGGACCAATTGAGTGATGTCCGAGATTTGGGTCCCAACAAACTTGTAGAGACAATCGACCATGTAAAGATCATCCGTCATAGGATGAAAGCCGCGCAAGATCACCAAAAGTTATATGCTGATACCCGAAGAAGACCCTTAAAGTTTGATGTTGGTGATAAGGTTTTCTTGAAGGTGTCCCCCATGAAGGGTGTAAAAAGGTTTGGTGTGAAGGGTAAGTTGAGTCCAAAGTACATTGGACCCTTTGAAATTGTGAAGATAATTGGTGTTGTGGCCTACGAGTTGGACTTGCCCCCGAATTTGGGCAAAGTTCATGATGTTCTCCATGTGTCATAGTTGAGGAAGTACATAAGTGATCTGAGTCACGTTTTACAAACCGAGGTTCTCGAGCTTGAACCGAATCTATTGTTCGAAGAGAAGCCGATCCGTATCTTGGATCGGAAAGACAAGAAGTTGAGAAGCAAAGTGGTGCCCCCTAGTGAAAGTTCTATGGAAGTGTGGTGTAGTTGAGGAAGAGACTTGGGAGACGAAAGCCTCTATGCGCGACAAGTACCCGAGTCTTTTTACTTGAGGTATCACTCCTTTCGTTCAAGTTTCGAGGACAAAACTGTTTAAAAGGTGGGGTGGCTGTAACACCCGCGATTTTAGTAATTAGAATTTAATAATATTTTATTATTATTAGCTAGTCTTAATTTTAGTCTTAGATTAGAATTTTAATTGTCGGGTTAAATTCGTGTCTAGTCCGTCATTTCCGAGCCCATATTCGGGTTATACTCGGAAATTTAAGTAAGTAAGGTTCCCAAGTGAAGGTTGGGTCTTTTACTCTCCTTACCCATCAAAATAAGCTATTTAACTCTTTTTTTTTTTCATTTCTCAGCCTCCACCCACTTCATCTTCCCCACAAAAGATCTAAACCTTCTTTTTCACCCATAAAGCTTTCAAACTCAAAACCACCATAAATTCCTCACCTCTTACTCTTTTCCTTAGATTCTTGTTCCATTCTCCCTGTGACACCCTCAAATTTGCAGAAAGAAAAAAAATAATTTAAATAAATAAAAGATGAGAATACGTTTCTAATAGGTTCACTTTAGTGAAAATCGGTAAATTTTAAAACCGGAACCTACTATTAAATATATTCATCATAACAAATGTGTCATAAATAAAAAGGTTCATAACAAAAGGAAAATAATATTATACATAAGAATTATCCAAAACGGGAGACATATCTCCCGTAAAAATACGGAAATAAAAGAGTGTATAATAATATACAATCTAAGGACCGAATATAGGTCCAAGGTAATACTTCACTCGCTAGCTCGTCAATGTACCCAAGTATGCATCACAAACCTGCCAACCGCATTAAATATAAACACGGAAGCCACATTCAGTGGGGAGTAACTCCGAGTTCTCCCAGCCACGAAATGTCGAGTTTAATAAAACATGAATAACATAAAAGCAATGTATATGGAAAATACAAAACCTTAACATATATGATATGCTTTTCATGTTTTGAAACAATTAACTAACATATAACCTAGCATATGAAAGCTATCATGTGAATCCGATAATAAACTATAACACGAGGTAGGGAAGCTGGTATGCTAGCTCAGAGGTTACCGTTAACATGGCCATGATACACTCAAACCCTAATCAACACGTAATCATGTGAATCAGTTAACAACCGTTAATCCAAACTCTATCAACCTTATCCGG
>JAIUZE010011118.1:0-35553 GCA_022085475.1 Heliosperma pusillum
AAAATGTCACTTCATGGTGAACGAAGGTGTAGTTTTAGGACACATTATTTCTGAGAGAGGTATTGAAGTGGATCGAGCTAAGATCCAAGTTATTGAACAACTGCCACCACCTGCTAATATAAAAGGAATCAGGAGTTTTCTTGGCCACGCCGGTTTTTACTGACGGTTTATAAAAGATTTTTCTAAAATAGCCAAGCCCCTGATTGAGCTCCTTTTTAAGGATGCACCTTTTAATTTCACAAAGGAATGCCTTGAGGCATTCAACAAAATCAAACGTGCTTTAATCACCGCACCTATAATCCAGTCACCTGATTGGAATCTTCCTTTTGAATTAATGTGCGATGCGAGTGATTATACCGTTGGAGTTGTTTTGGGGCAAAGAAAGGAAAAGTTCCTTCATGCAATTTACTATGCTAGTAAAACCTTAGATCCTGCCCAAATCAACTACGCCACCACTGAAAAAGAACTTCTTGCCATTGTCTATGCTTTAGACAAATTCCGTTCTTACCTTAAAGGATCAAAAGTCATTGTTTACACTGATCATGCTGCTTTGAAATACCTACTTTCAAAGAAAGAGTTAAAACCTCGACTTATCCGATGGATCTTACTCCTTCAAGAGTTTGATCTAGAGATCCGGGATAAGAAACGAGCCGAGAATATAGTCGCTTACCATCTCTCAAGGATAAGAGTAACTGAAATAGGATTACCCACGCCAATTAATGATTCGTTTGCTGATGATTCATTAATGGCGATTGCTGACTCTTCTCCTTGGTATGCTGATATGGCCAATTTTCTTGTCAGTCGCCAGCTACCTTCTGACCTTTCTTATAACCAAAGAAAGAGATTTTTGCATGATGCAAAATTCTTTGTTTGGGATGACCCTTATCTTTTCAAGCAGTGTTCTGATGGTCTTTACAGACGATGTATCCCCCAGTGGGAAGTTAAAGGAGTTTTAGAAGGATGCCACTCATCTGCTTATGGTGGTCATCATGGTCCGTCCAAGACCGTAGCAAAAGTCTTACAATACGGGTTTTTCTGGCCCTCGATGTTTAAAGATTCAAAAGACTTTGTTATGGCTTGTGACGCTTGTCAACGAATGGGTCAAATATCCAAAAGACATGAAATGCCTCAAAACGGCATATTAGAAGTTGAAATATTCGATGTCTGGGGTAGTGACTATCAAAGACCATTCCCTTCTTCTAACGGAAATTGTTATAGCTTAGTCGCTGTCGACTATGTTTCTAAGTGGGTAGAAGCAATTGCCACTCCCACTAATGATGCTAGAGTTGTGATACGGCTATTTAAGAAGATCATCTTTCCACGTTTTGGTGTACCCAGAGCCCTGATTAGTGATCGAGGAACTCATTTTGGAGAAAAGCAGTTAGACATTTGGCTTGCCAAATATGGTGTGTATCAGAGACGAGGATTAGCCTATCATCCTCAGACCAGCGGTCAAGTAGAAGTCTCAAACAGAGAGTTGAAAACAATTCTTCAGAAAGTAGTCTCAAGATCTAGAACTGATTGGAGTAATAAGCTCGATGACACCTTATGGGCTTATCGCACAGCTTTCAAAACCCCGATTGGAGCATCTCCTTATTGGTTGGTTTATGGAAAGGCCTGTCATCTTCCTGTCGAGTTAGAGTATAAAGCTTACTGGGCTATCAAAGAACTCAACTTAGACACTAAGCTTAACGCTGATAGACGACTTTTGCAACTCAATGAGTTAGAAGAATTTCGGTTTCAAGCTTACGAGAATTCTAGGATCTATAAAGAGAAAACGAAGCGTTGGCACGACAAGAGGATAATTAAAAAAGAATTTAATGTCGGTGACCAAGTACTTCTTTTCAATTCCTGTCTGAAAATGTTTCCGGGAAGACTTCGATCACGATGGTCTGGACCATTCACTGTCACATATGTTAGCAAGTACGGCTATGTGGAACTAATGACTAGCAATGGAGAGAAATTCAAAGTCAATGGACACAGACTGAAACTCTACTATAGCAATTCTATCATCGGATGTTTAGATATTGTCTATACGGAGCGTCCATCCTCAACCCAATGATTTCATAGAAGAATTTGTCGAGCAGGACGTTAAACAAGCGCTTCTCGGGAGGCAACCCGTGTTTTCCCTTTTTGCATTTTTATTTTTGCTTTTTCCCTTTTACGTTGTTTTGTTAGATTTCCTTTGCAGATGAAAGAGTTTTTGAAGAATCTATGAAGACCTTCCTTGTCAAGTCCAAAAGACTAGCTTAGGGGAGTCCGCGATGGCTAGTAAGCTTCATTCTTCTTTCATTTTTCCTTTCTTCCCATTAAGCATCTCGTTGCATATTTAGTCTTTGTGCTCACATTGAGGACAATGTGATGTTTAGCTTGGGGGAGGGATTCCATTTTCCCATTTTGCATTTTAGTTGATCATTTTTTAAAATTTGAATAAAAGAAAGAGAAGATTTTTGAGAAAATTTAAATTTTTGAACACGATTGAATGCCTTTCATGCTTTGCTTGCTTGTTTACTATGCTATCTTGTTACATTTTCCTAAACTTGGAGCTTTCAAAAGATAATGATTCAATATTTATTGAATTGAGCATACATGGGGATGTCTTGTACACAGTAGGCATGGAATGAATCGATAGATGAGTACGCTTGATCTTGACATTTGGCAAGTTACATATATTGTAAGGTAGAACCTCCTTTGACTGGTACATCTATACCCAGTCTCATTTAGGTGTGTGTAGTTCTCCTTGTGATATGTGTCATGTCAAAACGCATAAGTATGGTTCTCATTTCATTTGTATAAGCATTGCATTCATGATTCACTAAGATTTGAAGCCTTTTTTCACTTTAAATTGCCCCTCAAAATTAGCCCCTTCATACAAATGTCTCACAAAAATAATAGCTACAAATAATAAAAAAAAAAACTACCTACCTTTTGAGCTAGTAGCTAGACTACGGTGTGTGGGTGCGCTTTTGAGAAGATTTGTTCCTTAATGTCAAAGTGAATTTGGAAAAACGAAAAGTTCAAGAAGTGAAGTTATGTTCGAAAGAAAAGAAAAAAAAAATGAAAAAATCGAAAAAAAAAGAAAGAAAGAATAAGAAAAGAGTAGAAGTTGTGAGTATCTCCTCAAAATGTCAAATCAATAGAAGGAGTTTACCCTTGTGTTTCGTGTTTAATAAGCCAATCTGTTGCTTCTGGCTTCGTTATTCGTCTTTTGGAAATTCATCGAATGTTTGGATTGAGTATTCATTTAAAATTGGTCAGTTGCTAGCTCATTCTAACCTTCACATGACCATAACTGTTTTGTCCACCTTTCGCCCATTTCCCAAAGCCTTCTTCTTATTTTTCGGCTTCTTTTCTATGTACATTATGATCTTTGACTTGTGTTTTGAATTGTTTACCATATTAGACTGCGGGCACATTTTCATAAGTCGTAGATAGGTGAGTGTCTCAAAAACATTTACACATAAAGAAATCACCTTTTACATACATGAGTGTTCGAGTGTACCGTGAGAGTCCAATTGTCAAAAGATCATGCAAGAGCCGAAAATTCTGTAGTGAAATTCATTGTGCTACGCCGTTATGTAAATCTCAGCCATGTTTATGTATCATTCTTGCCCACGTTGTTTTTGGGTTATGATTCATTATGTTTTCAAAGTTTTACGCTGAGATTTGTTTCTTGCTGGTATAGTAGCCAATGCTTGCAACCCTTGTCCTGGTATTGTTTGTTATGTTTGCTTGAGGACAACCAAAGGTTAAGGTTGGGGGAGTTTGATAAGTGAATATTTGTATGATTTTAACCCCCACTTTAGCTCGGTTTTATATATCATTTGTGCTTTGTTAAGCCATTTTATGAGCTAATATCGTCTTCTAGGCGAATTCCTGTGTTCTAACCTGTTTTGTAGGAAAAGTGACGTTTCTACGCCCTTTTTCTATATTCCCGAGCATTTGCCTAGAACCCGACGATTTGAAGAAGAAAGCTTGACCAAGTGAAAGGCATTTCGAGAAGGTTCACTAATTTGAAAGAGAGAAGGAGTAAAGACAGTTTCGTAGTTGTCGGAAGATCAATCAATTAGGCGGAAGAATTCATCGCTTTACATCAAACCCTATCAACAAATCCGATTGGAGAGGTCAAGGGGGATGATGGAAGTCAAGTCAAGCAAAGGAAGATGAAACGTTAGTCAACCGCTTCTAGATGCCCACTTACCCGATCGGGTAAGTGGATACCCAATCGGGTATCCTTGCTGATCCGAGCATGGCGGCTCCAACTTCCTATCTTTGTCCTATGTGTTTAATGCCCGACCTCTTCTCCACGAAACCCTAATACTATAAATAGATGCTCTAGCCCCTCTTCTAAAATCATCCACATCCATCTCAATCTCTATCTCATACAACTCACAACATCTCCTTTCTTTTCTCTTTAGTTTTTAGTCTTTCTAGTTTAGATTTTCTTCTTCTTTTGTCTTTTGTTCTTAGTTTATTTCTGTCCATTTCTTATCAAAACATCAGTTTAGATCAATAGGAATTTTAATATTTGTAGTCTACTTTGTTGGGTACAAGTATTGTAATTCAAGGAACAATTATTCTATGCAAGGGATTTCTATTATCGTTATCACTTCCGTTGTTGATCGTCCCTAGGTATTTCTGTTTTATCCCTTGTTTAAAGTCCTTTATGGTTTTCCATTTGATTGTTATTTCCTATTCATATCATTTAGATTCATTTCCATGTTGTTATAATTGTAATTTCATTTCTTAAATTATCAATTAGCGTCGTTATTATCGCCATATAAAGAGTCAAATAAACATGTCTATCCTAGTTTTCATTGTTAATATCATTTTAGATTTAGACATTATCATGAGTAAGTAGTCACCTTTCTAGGGTGTAGGGTAGCCATGTTAGATTGATTAAAAGATGATAATTGGATAAAGAAATTGTGCCTTTAAAACGTTGTGTCTATGCATGTTTGGATTGTAATGATAGTTAACGACTTCTGGCCGGAAATCATCGACTAAAATGGAATTCTTTTCCAAGTAGAAATACGTGAATTGAATAGACAAAGCATGACATGGTAGATTAAGACCTAGTAAATCGCCTAAAAAGCCTGCTAGACCATCTGATCTATGATTGTAATGAACACATCATTCTTAAGAACTCACAATGAATTATTTGCATGTTCCAAATCCAATTTCATCAATATGTCAATCTACATGTGTGAACCAACTTCTATAGATGCTTTTCATTACTTACTTTATTGTTTTCATTTGTTTTTATATTGTTTTCATTTATGCTTTATATTAGTTTGGATATAAAAATCTCAAAACCCAGATATTCTTTAGATAAGACCAAATTGCGAGACATTTCACATTCTATAGGAAACACCATCTCCCTGAGGATCGACCCCTACTTCCCTAATTACATTAATTTGTTTTTAGCCTAGTCTGGGTAATTTATCTTTGTATCGGGCTCGCGACAGGCCTGATCAAATTTTGGCGTCGTTGCCGGGGAGCACGGTTTAATTTTCCTTTTCTTGTGATTTTTATCGCAATTAGTTTTATCTAGTCTTTACGGACCCAAATTCCTTTAGACCTCTCTTGATTTTTCATCTTAGCTTTCCAATCTTATGCCCATATCTTCTAGACTAGGGACCCCTATTCCTTTAGACCCCGAACTAGAAAGAACTCTACGTAGGAAATTAAAGCTATTCAACGAAATTTCAAAAGCTTCTGATATTTCAAATTTAGATCGTATTCGTGAGAAATACTCGGATATCTTACCTAATCTTGAAGGAGAAGAAGATCCATTCTCATCTCCATTCCCAAAAACCAATCAATTTTCAACCAACATTCCATCTTCATCTTCACAAAAAAAAATGGTTCGACTTTCCGACCATTCCAAACCCACCGCAGATACACTTCCAAAGGGTATCGCTACACCTCAAATTACAGCCCAAAACTTTGAAATCAAACCTGCCTTCATCAATCTAATAGAAAGATATGAATTTGGTGGCAATGCCACAGAAGATCCCAACCTTCATAACCAAAACTTCTGTGACTATTGCTCCACGATTAGACAAACTGGAGTATCCCAAGAACAGATTAGGGAAATGCTTTTTCCCTTCTCTTTAAGAGGAAAGGCAAAACTCTGGATCAATAGTCTTGATCGAGTCGCCTTAGGAATAGTCGACTGGGATGGTTTAGCTCTTGCTTTCTATCAAAAGTACTTCCCACCAGAGCGAACCGCACTCTTGCGGAGTCAAATCACTGGATTCTGTCATAGGGGCGACGAAAGCCTTTATGAGGCATGGGAAAGTTACAAAGAATTACAAAGAGAATGCCCTCATCATGGCCTTGATTCATGGTTCCTAGCTATCACCTTCTACAACGGTTGTTGTGGCGAATCGCGTCGTATCCTCGACTCCGCTAACAATGGTCGTTTCGATCAAATCGATGTAGAAATAGCTAGTGCGACTATCGAGTCAATGGCAATCCACGATTCTCAGTATAGCAATTCGCGTGCTATGCCACTCAAAGCCAAGCAGGACGATTCAAGTAAGGTAGCACTCCTGGAAGCCCAATTAGCCCTTCTGCAGCAACAAGTAGGAAGCTCTTCCCAATCCAAGGAACATATCAACGTCACTAACCACGTAGTGCGATAATTGACTAATAAATTTATATCTTATTTTAATACGATTAAATAAGATTTAACTTAGTAATTAATCGTTAAATTACTAAATTAGTTGAGGTTTTGAGATAGAGGTAATTAGTTAATTATATTTACAAAGAGTTGTAAATAAATTAACTAAGCATTGTGGGACCCATTATATATTGATATAATGGTAGAATACTACTTAAAATGTTAAGTACATATTATTCATTTATTTGTGTCATATAATTGTTATATGATCAAATTAACACTTAATTATACAAGATAATTAAGCATATGATTAATAAGTATTTGTGGGACAAATATCAAAAATCAAAATGGATCAAATTAGGCCTCACATGGCTGGTTGGTATAGAGTTGGTAAGGTGATGATGGTTGCTTTTGTTCATGCTCACAAGTCACTTATGATTATGACATGAATAGTAACCTAAAATCATTTCATTCAACACTACACTCTAGCACTTTGCATGTGATTAAAATAAGCAAAATAAGAGCCAATTTTGGCTCACCATGACCGGCCATATTGCCTATAAAAGGGCAATATGGTTGATCATTTTATTTGTTCAATTCATGCTTGTTTTTCTTACTTCTCTCAAAAACTCATCTTCTCTCTAAAAACTCTCAAATACTAATATTTACTAAGTATTACTAGTGTAGTAATATAGTCTAATATTAGTAGTATAATATCTATCTTATTATCTAGTTAATAATAAGAGTAGAATATTTGGGTTCATCTTGGTGCAACTTAGAGGAGATCTTCTAGTTTGGAGATTACTTGTGTTCATCCATATTTATAGCTCAAGAACAACAAGAAGGAGTTCTTGTTGTGCCCATATATTTTCCATATCAATGTGAGGAAATTTCTTCTTTTATATAAATGTCTTTATATTTGCATGCATGTTACATAGATCATTAAATACTAAATTAACAAGTAATTTAGTAACTAATTAGAGGAGACTAATTAAGGTCTATGGACTTTCATTATTTTGTTGAATGATTTGTTGAATGGTTTATTTACGTATTTTTGCAATTGGTTGTAATTTGTATTACCTAGTGTGGCCTTAGTTGATTATGTTTTCGTAATGATGGAAACATGATCTTGATGTAATTTTGAGATCGCGAATCTCCTTTTGTTTTCTTTGATATTATGTTTTTTAAATTACAATGTAAATAGGTTTATATTTTGTAATTTATTAAATGTAATTTAAGAAGACTAAAGATGGAGATCGGATTGCTCACTCCCGCTACATGGACCAAGATGGAACATCAAGACAAGCTTTTCGGGTCCAATCATTGATGGATTCCAAAGTTGTATTTTTGTTCATTTTAGTAGATAGGTCACACTAGGACTTTGTCATTTTACGTATTTTTCGTTCTTATTGCTTTTCATCACATGATAGTTAGTGCATCATATTCCGCCTAAAACAAACCACCTACTACTAAAAATGCATGAAAATTAACTCATATAGTTTGGATGTTAGTTATCATGGACATAAAGATGTCGCACGAATTTTAAGCCATCATCTTAGTTTATTCATTCTCGCATGCTAGATATTCGTTCACTTAAAATGAATTAAAATAAAGTTGATGGGATCTTCCTCTAAAACCTAAAATTGAGACTAGACTTTATAGGCCAAACTACTATGAATCCCTTCTTCGTCGGTAGGCATATAGGACCTTACTCTCTATATGACCCCTTCTACGTTGGGTAAGTAGTATGTGTTGACTTATTTTACCTCAACATTATAATCCGAAGAGTTTCTCGTGCTTATGATGGACTAAAGAAAAAATTTTATCGACCAAGAATTCTAAAGGTAGAATTAGCCAAGTGGTTGGCTTATCAATTTACAGATAATTGAGTCTTGGGATCATTTATATAATTCTTGAGGGAGGTCAATTGTATAAATGCTTGAGTCTTCGCATTAAAAACGTTTTTGCACTAGACTTAATTCATATCGATTAGTATGCTTATTATTATATTTTTCTTCTTTTTCGCAGTGTAGAATTCGTCTTAAATTGATAATACTGCTATAACAAATGGCTGGCCATAATGATGTCCCTATGCCAAGTGCCACACTCGCACGTGAGTCCTGACTTAAATCTTTCATGGACCACATGAATCAGTCCACGCGACTGAAGAATGACAGGTCCAACTTTGCGGACTGGGAGGCGGCATTACGGAATGCAGCCATTGCTGGTGGCAAGCTCCAGTACTTGACTGAGCCAATACCGCCAAACCCAGGCCCCAATGCAAGAGCTAACGAGTCATTTGCTTATAATGACTTCGTTAAGGAAGCGGGTGCGATAAAGAACGTACTCATCTTTGCAATGGAACCCAATTTGCAAAGACGCTTCATTGCCCAAGGTGCAAATAAGATTTTCACCACGCTCACTAACGAGTTCTCAAAAGCACCGAGAATCGTTAATTATGAGCATACATGTCGCTTCTTTGAGGCGAAATTTAGAAGGGCCAACCGGTTAGCCCACACATTCTTGATATGATTGAGAATGTCGAGAAACTGGAGGCATTTGATTGCAAAATCAGTGAGAGCATAATCATTGACCGTGTGCTTCATTCACTTCATGATGGTTTTGCCCTTTTCAGGGCAAATTACTACATGAATGACATGAAGAAAAATCTACATGAGCTACACTTACTTCTCGTACAGACCGAGAAGGATCTAAAATTAAGTGGGAGCTTGAAGCAAGATGTTCTCATGATTTCCAACAAGTACAAAGGTAAGGGCAAGGCTGATGGCGACCTAACTGTAGGGAAGCCAAATTTTAAGAAGTCAGGAAAGGGTAAGAGTGGGCCTGGTGAGACTAGTAGCTCACAAGGCAAGGCAAAGAGCAAGGATAGTGACATTGAATGCCACCATTGCCACAAGACTGGGCATTGGAGGAGGAACTGTCCCGTGTACCGTGAAGACATAAAAGGAGGCCGCGTCACTCCTGTTGGTATGTCATCTTATATTCATATGATTGAGATTAACCATGCAAGTTTCAGAACTTGGGTACTTGATACAAGTTGTGGTTCTCATCTGTGTAATCATTTGCAGGGCCTAAAAAACATCACACCTCTCGCAAAGGGTGATGTGGACCTGCGACTCGGGAACGGAGCAAAAGTTGCTGCAGTCTCAATGGGAACATACGTAATCCAACTCCCAAGTGGATTTGAGTTGTATTTATATAACTGTTACTATGTACCCAATTTATCTAAGAACATTATTTCTGTTTCCGTGCTTGATAAAGACGGTTTTTCATTTTTAATAAAAGACAATAGTTGTATTTTCTCTTTCAATGAAATGATTTATGGCAAAGCAGTTTCCATGAATGGCATTTATATCTAAGATCAAACAACAGACATATTACATATGAATAATAAGAAAGTAAAGGTTGGTGACAAAGATCAAACTTATCTATGGCACTGTCGTATGGGACACATAAATGAAAAACGTGTAAAGAAGCTCATTGAGAATGGGACTATCTCCCCATTTGATTACGAATCATTTGGCACGTGTGAATCATGTCTTATCTGCAAAATGACTCGAATTTCCTTCAAAGGTGTTGGAATGCGTGCTAGTGACCTATTAGGACTCATACATACTGATGTATGTGGACCTATGTCAATCAACGCAAGAGACGGCTATAGATATTTTATCACTTTCACGGATGATTTGAGTAGATACGGATATGTCTACTTAATGAATCATAAAAGTGAGTCCTTTGAAAAGTTCATGGAATTCCAGAATAAGGTTGAGAACCAACTGGAAAGAAAGATTAAAGCACTTCAATCAGATCGTGGTGGCGAATATCTTTCAAATGAGTTTGATCAACACCTTAAAGACTTTGGCATAGTATTACAGTTAACTCCACCTGGAACACCTCAATTAAATGGTGTGTCCGAACGGAGAAATCGAACATTACTTGATATGGTTCGATCCATGATGAGTCACACGGTAGTACCTGATTCACTATGGGTTTTTGATCTTTTGTCAGCTGCTCTTATACTTAACCGAAGTTCGTCTAAAGCTGTTGACAAGACTCCATATGAGATATGGAAGGGAACAATCCCTAACTTGTCCTTTATTCGGGTTTGGGGATGCGAGGCCTATGTCAAGTGGAGACACGAGGATAAGCTCGGCCCGCGATCGGTCAAGACATACTTTATTGGTTATCCAAAACGAATGTTTGGTCATTACTTCTATTCACCTACCGAACATCGTGATTTGTTGCGGCTGGTGCGAAGTTCTTAGAGAAAGAGTTTCTCGAGAACAAGTCAAGTAATAGAACCTTCGATCTGTCGGAGATTCAAGAACCAACAACCGAGCAACCGATGGAGGAAGATGTTCCTTCAACTTGTGCTACGGTTAATATTCCTCAGGAACCTAGGAGGTCGGGTAGAGTCTCCATTCCTCCAGACAGATACATTGGTATGGTCGAGCAGAATGATAGAGATGGAATTTTGCTCCTAAAGAGTAACGAACCCGCTACCTATAAAGGTGCTATGACCTGTTCCGACTCTAAGTTATGACTTGAAGCCATGCAATCCGAGATGGACTCCATGTATGAGAATGACGTATGGGATCTAGTTGATTTGCCTGATTAGATACGACCTCTTCAGTGCAAATGGCTTTATAAGATAAAGCATTATGTAGAAGGACAACCAGACACCTATAAGGCACGACTAGTGGCAAAAGGTTTCACTCAAGTGTAAGGATTGCATTATGATGAAATCTTTGCACCCGTAGTTATGCTTAGTTCCATTCGGATAATCTTAGCGATTGCCGCTTTTCATGACTATGAAATTTGGCAGATGGATCTGAAAACTGCCTTCTTAAACGGTTATTTGGAGGAGGAATTGTACATCGTACAGCCCGAAGGTTTCATTGATCCTAAAAATTCTAAGAAAGTGTGCAGGCTTAAGCGTTCCATTTATGGACTTAAGCAAGCATCTCGGAGTTGGAATCATCGTTTTGACCAGGTGATAAAAGAGAATGGTTTCACTCGATCGGTCGAGGAACCATGCTTGTATGTCAAGTCGAGTGGGAGTAAGATTGTCTTCTTGATATTGTATGTCGATGACATATTATTGATTGGGAATGACATTCCTCTCTTATCTTCGGTAAAAGTATGGTTAAAGAACCATTTCCAGATGAAAGATCTGGGTGAGGCACAACGCATATTGGGGATCCGTATCTATAGAGATAGATCACGACAGATGTTATAACTCAGTCAGGAGTATTATATAGATAAGATTCTTGAAAGGTTCAACATGACCAACTCCAAGAAGGGGTACCTTCCAATGATTTCTGGGATGCATTTGAGTAAAACTCAGTCACCCAAGACATCGGAAGAGGTCGAGCGCATGAGTCGTGTTCCTTATGCATCAGCCATAGGATCGATCATGTATGCCATGATATGCACACGTCCAGACAAGGCATATGCATTGAGTATGACGAGTCGGTACCAAGGCAATCCAGGTGAAACACACTGGATGGCTGTTAAAAACATCCTTAAGTACTTACAAAGGACTAAGGATTGGGTATTGACTTATGTAGGAGAAACTGAGCTATGCGCAATCGGTTACGCGGATGCTAGCTTCCAAACGGATCGAGATGACTCAAAATCTTAGTCTGGATTCGTCTTTACTCTTAATGGCGTTGCGGTCAGTTAGAAAAGTTCCAAACAGAGTGTTATAGCAGATTCTACAACTGAGTCCGAGTACTATGCCGCTTAGGAAGCTTCAAAGGAAGCTATATGGATGCGTCACTTCTTACAAGGACTAACCGTAGTTCCTGGTTCGAATGACCCAATCACCATCTATTGCGATAATAGAGGTGCCATGTTCCAAGCTAAGGAGCCTAAGTCTAGTAACTAGTCTAGACATGTACTTCGGAAGGCTCACATGATCCGAGATTACGTGGAGCAAAAGGAGATAGTGATAGACAAGATTGCTTCGGATGACAACATCGCGGACCCTCTCACTAAACCGTTAAAATATGATAAGCATGAAGGACACATTATTTCCAAGGGAATTAAACGTGTTCCTGAGTTGTAGTAGCTGTTAATATGGATTAGATAAATGTCTCTTTTTCTTATAATATTTATAACATCATCGTATTGTTTCATACTTTGTTTTTCATGTGGATTGTATGACAACATTGAACGCCACAAAGTGAATTGAATTACATTATATTTGTTTTGGTCCGTAATCGCCCAAATGAGCTGATAACTCTGGCTTATATTGTGAAGTTGATTGATGGTGGGTTGAACGAGCCATAAGTCTAACGGTTGACTGATCGATCACAGATACAAGTTATAAAGATACCTCGTAGGACATCGTGACAACTTTATGGAGTCCTAAATGTTTAAAAACATTCGGTGCCAGGTCGTGGATTGGACGTCCATAGTGTTCCTAGAGTCGATTCTTTTGACTATCGACTGCCCCTTGAGATTAAGGCAGTTTTTGGGTGACTTTGGTTTCTTTCTCATGGTCGACCGTAACAGGAGGCTACCAGATTTTTATTGGGTCATTTCATACTGTGCTTGTATCTGCAGGATTCGAGTTGAAGAAAATATCCAACCTTTATCAGGTTTTGTTATTTCTCTGGGCCACTCGAGGAGTTGTAACTGAAATGCATGGCCATGCTCGAATAATGATTCGTTTATCAGTTAAGTTACTCTCTAGTCGGGAAAACCACTCTTGACATAGATCACTGGTAAAATACGACCTTTGTGAATACGGAATTTGCAAATTGTTTTACATTGAGTGGGAGTAATTTTGGATATGAGAATCGATTATCGCACATACACTTGTAAGGACAAGTGAGAGATTGTTGGAGCTAGTTTCCTCCACGGTGAGTGTGATAAAATGTATAAATCTCTTACAGGTTCACAGGGTATACTTTGTATTCTTATCAGTTGATTAACGTTTATCGAAAACGGTTGGCTTGCTAGAACTTTGACGTTATTGTCATTTTAATGGCGGTAATCAACTGGTCCCTAAAAGTCACACCTAAAGGATGTGTTTGAGAGATACGATTATATGAATAATATAATCATATTGATGCCTTATATGACTAAAAGGTTAGTCGATGTATATGACTAAAAGGTTAGTCAATGTAATGATGATACGGTTTTTTATTACGATTAAATAATACTAGCGGAGACGAATTAAATTTTAGTTCGTAATTGAATATAAACTGTTATATCTATTTAATGTATATAATGTAATTATTTAATACGATTAAATAATGCAAGCTTAAACGAATTAAATGTTAATTCGTAATTAAATATAAACTGTTATATTTAATTAGCAAATTATAAATATACGATATTTATAGTTGACGTATATATTATACAATATTGTCATAATAAATGATGTCAGTCCGGTATTAATAAATCGACTACAAAATGTTGTATGGACTTATTAATTTATGACAACATAAATGACAATAATAATATATACACATATTATACATTAAATAAATAAAAGAGGAAGACTCCTATCTGGACTCCACTTCCTAATACAAGTAGAAGAAGAAGAGGGAGACTCATCCCTCTACTACACTTGAGTTACACGGCCAAAAAGAGGACTAGGAGAGTTTTATATAAACTCCTCTTCTCTACATAATTCATTCATTCATAACTTGACACAAAAATCATCAGTAATTTTTGTATTCTTTCTAGCACAAGAAAAGGCATATCTAAGAGCATCTTGGGTGCAACAATTAGGAGAATATCGATCTCGATATTTGTTCTTAGGCCATATTGCTAGGACCAAAGGTTGATTCTAATCTTTATGCTTTTCGTTTATGACTCGTATTTCATACATTATAATTTCGTTATAATCCTTAAATTTCATGTATGAAATATACCGATATTTCCCACAAGTAACTAGCACTCAATTAGATCAAGGAAATCGTTCGTATTTGATATGTTATCGACTGTATGCATACAATGCAACATCCAATGTTTTAATCCTAGCATGTGAATTAGATTATGTTGGTGAACATGTAACTACCACTCAATTTTGTCGAATTAGGATTTAAAATGAATTATATAAAGAAAGGCAAAGAAAATCATACAGTTACAATGACTAAATGAGATTACAACGGATTACAAAGATTACAAAAGATTACGGGATCTACGTCAGAAATATACTCAATAAGAGATTTGAAGAAAAGGAAAAGGTTTGAAAATTTAAAACACAGATTAGGAGTGATAATACGACCAATAGTTAATTAATTGTGTAATTAAAGCTACGTCAAGGTGAAAACAGAAGTTCAAGGACATAAGTCAACCCAGAACAGGCGCAGCAACATCTGATGACTACTAAAAAGAAGAAGAGGCGCATCAGATGGTACGATTCTTCAAAGAGGCGCAGATGCTTCTACGTTTCTTCTCGACGTCTGATGACTACTAAAAAGGTTTTATGAAAAGGTTTTACTTTGTAATCGGTTTTGAATCTATTTCTAACGTGGATCTTACATTAATTGAACGAAAAAAAATAATATAATAAAAAAGACGGGATTTACACCCTCAGAATTACATGTTGACGAAACGAGATATTAACTAATTTATGTTTTAGCGATAGCTCGACTTGTATGTAAGCATAAAGTGCCCTTGTTAAAAGACTAAAATTGATTGATTAAGTTTATTGATTGATTAAGTCGTGGTCAAATGGGTCGGTCAATACAAAACGTGACAGGTACCCAGAAGGATCTGCTTTTACCTTGACGATTGATCAAGCACGTAGATGTCGAAAAGCTTAGAGCAAGGTCTAGAATGCAAAGAGAGAAGAGAAGGGGCGGAACACTCGCGTACATTAAAAGTGAGAACAGAGCTCTTCTTTTATAGTGAAAAATGTGAAAGAGTCGTAGAACAACCAAAAGTTTGGAAAGAACAGACTGGGGAAGAGGCGCAGCAGGACTACGATCCTTTGAAAAGGCGTAGCACCGGCTATGTCATTTCCCCAAAGGTTTACTTCTGCGGAAGAAATATTCCCACGCTTCTATTACGGAATTGTGGTTGATCTATAATTCCCTTCTAAAAGAATAATACGAGATAATTTTATTAAAAATATAGAATTTGAATATTAATAAAATAATCAGAATATTCTAGAACGTTCCAACACGGAGTTTTAAAACGCTTTATACAAAATGAAACGGTTTTCGACCCAGACTCCAAATGAACTCTAATGACTATCAAAACGACTGTATCGGCGCGTAGATGACGACCAAGGGGTAGAGACAAGTATTTGAGCTATCACTTGACGATAAAATTACGAATTGTCATAAATCATTTCGCGTACCAAACATGCGGCCCAATCATCACTGGGTTGTTGGAAGAAGGTGTAGAAACGAGGTATCTACAGAGCCCTTACTTTGACTGAGGCTCGGACAAAGCAAAAGTCAAAGTATAGCCATTAGGTCAATCAAAGATTACAACCTGACGACTATGGCGACGCTAGGCGGTTCAAGGGGTCTGAACCAAGGACATGTCGTCGGGAACATTTTAAAGTCTGTCGACCATCGTGCAGGGTTGTTAAAAGTTCGTTAAAATGCGTATAAAGGTTCGTCTTCCTGGTTTAGAATTTATGGTATGTATATTTACGAAAAGTCTGTTGAGGCAAATGGGCCTTAAATCGAAAGTTCCAAGGCTTGATACCGTTCCTAAAACTGCCTTGGCTCATGCTGTAGAGTCTTGTCAGGAATCGGCCAGGTGGGTTCAGAGGAACATGTGGTATGCACCTGTTCCAGTTGGGTCGTTATGGGTATCTTGCTCATACTTGCAATGGAGAAAGGCTAGTACTTCTGAGGAACGTGAGAAACTAAGGAAACACGAGCCTATAGACTATAAAATCCGCGAAACGGCTAAAGAGAAATAAAAGTATCTGACTGAAGGGGAAGAAGAAGCCGGATTCCTAGTTGTTCATCCAGCAAAGAAACCGAGAACTACTTCTGTCGTGAAGATGGTGATGGATAGAAATGGTAATGCTAGACCGCGAGAAAGACCGTGGGTGATTAGGTCTGAGATAGCACAAGAGCGCCCAACTCGTGGTCGAGACAAAAAGAATGACAAGGGTGACAAAGGCAAGGGGAAGGAAGAATAGCCTTAGTCATATTTTATTATTTAGTATTATTATTATCATTATTATAATTATTTTTTGAGTTGTAATAAATGGCGGGGTTTTTAGAATCCTAGCCTAGCTTTTATTCCAGTATTTGTTTTTTCATGTATGTAGCGTATTATTATTAATAACAGATCAACTTTAGTTAAGAAACTGCGTGTAGTTCGAAATATGTAAAAGAATAATTGTTCGAAGTAAGAGCTTGTAATGAGCTTAGAAAAAGATGGCATGTGCCTAACTTACTCCCAAAAGAAGTACAATTCAGTTTATTAGATGACATGAGGATTATCCAAATGTCGAAATGCAAGAGCATAGTGACATTAAAATGGTCTGGTCAGGGGCCGGTTTTATTCTCTGTTGTGTGAGCGGCACGTGGGTTGACGCGAGGCGCGTTTGTGTTGTTTGTTTTACCTATGCTATGGGTAGTATCATTTCAATTGGTTTAGGTTGGTAGGGTTAGCGAATTAATTTCCATATAGGTCTGTGATTCTAACTGCACCTCTTGAGAATATTGTTTTGACTAAGAAAGGCCCAGCCCAGTTAGATTTGAACTTTCCTCGCGGATCAACATGTAGGAGGGCTTTGACTGATTTGAGCACCAACTCCCCTTCTTTGATGTTTATGGATTTAACCCATTTGATAAAGGCTCGTTTGATACGTGCTTGATATGTCTCTACATTATGTAAGGGACGCAGCCCTTGCTCATCCAAGAGGACAAGTTCATCATATCTATCTCTTTTACAGTCAGCTTCCGGGATTTTACTTTCCAAAAGAATACGTAGAGAAGAGACTTCTAGTTCTACTGGTTGTACAACTTCCATCCTGTAAGTTAAGTATAAAGGAGTGGCCCCAGTGGGTCTCCTAACTAAAGTATGATACCCCCATAACGCAAAGGGTAATTTCCTTGGCCAATTGCGGTAATTGTCGATCATTTTCTTGAGGATTGTGACAAAGTTCTTATTAGCTGCCTCTACTGCGCCATTAGTCTGAGGTCTGTAAGGCGAGGAATCATGATGCTTGATTTAGTATTTGGCTAGCACTTGTTCAGTTTCAGCCTAGATATGTGAGCCATTATCACTGATGATTTCATGTAGGCAATCATATCGGCAGATAATATTAGTTTGTATGAACTTTGCCACATTTTTAGCGGTGAGGCTAGTGTAGGATGCTGCCTCGACCCATTTGGTGAACTAATCGATAGCCACAAGAATGAATTAGTGACCTCCTGTTTCAGCTAGGTGATCTTTCCAATGATTTCGATTCCCCAAGCAGAAAATGGCCAAAGATATGTCATGGTGTAAAGAATTGAGGGAGGAACATGCTGCATATTCCTAAAGATTTGGCAATTATGGCAGTGTCTGAGGTACTTAATAGAATCTGACTCCATTGTCGTCCAGTATTATCCTAGACGTGTGATTTTCTTTGCCATCGTGGCTCCACTCATGTGGAGACCGCATTCTCCATTCGTACACCAAACCAGAATGGTTTTGATCAAATCCTAGCAGCGCTCATCCATCCCCAGGCAAGTCAAGACCAAACTTATGCTCGCCTCAATAGCATTGAAGATAGATAGAATTGTTGCCATAGTAACTAGGCTTCCTCCTCTATACATTCTTCATCATGTGCACGATGACTTTTCACCTTTTAGGGGACAACCAAAAGTCAATCCCAAGCCTGTTCCTACCAAAGCTGAAAAGTGACTCCAATACTTGGAGGAGCAACTAATGTATCTGAAAGGAGATGACATTTATAGGTAGAATAATTGCACGTATGAAGCTGTGAACGCACAATTGCGAACCAACTTCAACATGACTGGCATCCCAAAGTTCAAGGGGCCTGAGAACCCTTTAAATCACATTCAAGTCAATAAGCGCACTCTAAAGATTCTTACACAAAATGAGAAATAAGGCTTTGCTGACTTCCTAAGTAAGCGAAGCAAAACTGCAACAGGAGTTCAATGCCATGTTCAAAGACAAGACCAACCAACCTATGATCAGTCTAACCATAATCCAATATCAACCTCACCCTATGTCAAAAGCTATCTCAATGCCTTGTATAGTCCAGGCCCAAGCAAACAAGCCATGACACGAGCCATTGATAGCCATGACACGAGCTAGGGGAAGCCAAGACACAAGACAGACTCACAAAACAAGCCAGCAAGCCTTCAGGGAATTCAGTCAGCAGCAGCACCTTGGGGAGGGTATGTTGGAGCTGGTGTCCTCCACAGTTAGTGTGATAACAACTAAGGTTCACAGGGTATACTTTGTATTATAATCAGTTGATTAACGTTTATCGATAACGGTTGGCTTGCTAGATAAGTTTGACGTTATTGTCATACAGATGGCGGCGATCAATTGATCCCTAAAAGTCACACCTAAAGGATGTGTTTGAGAGATGTGATTATTTGAGAAAATAATCATATTGATGCCTTATTAAATGACTAAAAGGTTAGTCGATGTATTTGACTAAAAGGTTAGTCAAATGTGATAATGATACGATTATTTAATAACGATTAAATAATGTTAGTTGGTAATTGAATATAAAATGTTATATTTAATCAATGTATATAATGTTGGTCTAAACTAAATGTAAACTGTTATATTTAAGTTGGCGAATATGTATTACACGATATTATTATAGTGTATTGGTCCGGCATTACTCGCTTTATGTGACGGTCCATTACTAGTAATAATTAGAATACATATTACATTATGTACAATAAAATTATATGCTAATTACCTAATAGAGGTTGAGATAAATAAGGAAACTAGGGTTTTTGGATTTTGATTCTTTCCTCTTGAATTCTCACGGCTCAAGTGAGATAAAAAGAAAAAAAAATCAAACCCTAGACTACTCTAATTCTCACGGCAAACACAAGTGAAAAAGAGGAAGAAAATTCTGATTTTGAACTCTCTTATTTCATCTCCATATTCATCATCAATATACACACAAAATTAGAAGTAATTTTTGGGTATTCGTTCTAGCACGACGAAGGCATTTCTTGAACCATCTTGGGTGCAACGATTAGGAGAATACCTACTTTGGTATTTGTTCTTAGGCCTTTTTCTAGGACCGAAGGTTATTTCTTAATCTCTTGTTTATATTATGCAATTTCATTTATGAGTAGAAATTCATATAGTTATAATTTCATTATAATCCGAAAAATTTAAAGGGAAGTATACCGATATTTTCCACAAGTGGTATCAGAGCCTTAGGCTATGAAATTATTTTATATGTTTTTCAATAAATGATTGGTATAATTTAAAAAAAAAAGTTGTTGTATTCTTTCCAGCCGAGATTTTTTTTTTTTTGAGCCGTGAATTTTTTTTTGGGTTCCATTTTTGATTCATATATGTTGTTGTTTTAATGTGCTAAGATAATAATATAATGAATTAGTTGATGTTTTGATTTAATGAGGATTAAATTGAAATGAAATTTAATTTGTTTTGGATGTTAAATAACATTCATTGTGCTAAATTTTTCGGTATGATTTTACAAAACAATAATGATTAGTTGAGTATTTTGATAATCGATTAATCATGATTTAGATATTCATTTTAAAAGGTTAATTTGAATCATCTAGTTTGTATCAATGTTTAATAATGATTAGATGTTGAATGTTTGTACCGATCTAGTTTTATTAGCATGATCAAATTAAAAAGATTAATTTGTGTTTGTTTTGTTTTTTTTTTTTAAACCGAAAAAAAAAATAAAAAACATTTTTTTTTTGTACGTGGCCTTTGTTCACGTTTACTGTTCATCCGTGAACAGTGAAAAAAAAATTTTAATTTTAATTTTTGTTTTTTTTATTGCATTATAAAGATAATGTATGTTGTTTTGTTGATGTGAAAAAGTTCACAATGATAGATACCCTATTATTTTAAAAAGGTATAAGATAATGTTGAATTTAATTTATGTTATACCCGATAATATGAATTAAATTGGATTATGGTTGATTAAAATTGTTGTGTACAATTAAGGAATTGTCACATAATTTTGATCATTTTAAAGGTGGTTTGGATAAATTAATCATCATAATTAATGAATTATGTCTTGAATGTTTAATTTATTTTGTTGATGCATTTTATTTTGTTGAATGAATGAATGAATGGATGAATGGATTATTTTGGTATTTTTACAAGAGGTTGTAATTTGTATTGCTTGGTGTGGCCTTAGTAGATTGTGTTATCGTAATGATGGTAACATGGTCTTTGATGTATTTTGAGATCTCGAATCTCCCCTTTGTAATCTTTAATTTTAATTTTTAAATTAGAATGTAAATAGGTTTATATTTTGTAATTTTTAAAAATTGTATTTTGAGAAGAACAAAGATGGAGATCGGATAGCTCACTCCCGCTACATGGACCAAGATGGAACATCAAGTCAAGCTTCTAGGGTCCATAAGGATGGATTCCAAAGTGTATTTTTGTTCTATTTTTATAGGATAGGCCACACTAGGACTTTGTACTTTGTTTTTCATTTTTCCGTTCTTATTGTTTTTCTTTTGCATGATAGTTATTGCATCATATTCCGCCTAAACCAAACCACCTACTACTACTAATTGCATGAAAATTGACTCATATAGATTGTATGTTAATTATCATGGACATCCAGATGTCACTCAAAATTCTAAAAGCTATCATCTTAAATTATTCATTCTCAAATGCTAGATCATTCGTTCACTTAAATGAATAAAATTAAAGCTGATGGACCTTCCTCTAAAATCCAAAATTGAGATTAGTCTTTATAGGGAAAACTGCTATGACTCCCTTCTTCGTCGGTAGGCATATAGGACCTTACTCTCCATATGATCCCTTCTACGCTGGGTAAGTAGTATGTGTTGACCTATTTTACCTCAACATTATAGTCCGAGTAATATCTCGTGATTATGATGGACTAAAGATAGAATTTACAGAAATTTATCGACCAGGAATTCTAAAAGTAGAATTAGCCAAGAAGTTGGCTTATCAATTTACAGAAATTGAGTATTGGGATCATTTATATAATACTTGAGGGAGGTCAATTGTATAAATGCAAAAGTCTTCGCATTAATCGGTTTTGCATTAGACTTAATTAAAACGATGAAAATGCTTATTATGTTTTATCTCCTTTTTTTTTCGCAGTGTAGCATTCATTTAAATCGATAAAACTGTTATAACAAACGGCTGGACATGCTGATGCCCGATGCCAAGTGCCACGCTCGCACGCGAATCCTGGCTTAAGATGTTCATGGACAACATGAATCAGTACACACGACTGAAGAATAACGAGTCCAACTTTGCGGACTGGGAGGCTTCATTACGGAATGCTGCCATAGCTGACGGTAAGCTCAAGTACTTGACTGAGCCACTACCGCCTAACCCAGGCCCCAATGCAGGAGCAAATGAATCACTTGCTTATAGTGATTTCGTAATGGAGGCGGGTGCGATAAAGAACGTATTCATCTTTTCAATGGAACCCAATTTGCAAAGACGATTCATTGCCCAAGGTGCAAACAAAATTTTCACCACGCTCACTAACGAGTTCTCAAAAGCACCGCAGATCGTTATGTATGCGCTTACCACTCGCTTCTTTGAAGCGAAACTCCAGAAGGGCCAACCGGTTAGCCCACACATTCTCGATATGATCGAGAATCTCGAAAAACTGGAGGCACTTGATTGCAAAATCAAAGAGAGCGTGGTCATTGACCGCATGCTTCATTCACTTCATGATGGTTTTGCCCAATTTAGGGCAAATTACTATATGAATGATTTGAAGAGAAATCCTCATCAGCTACACTTACTTCTCATACAGACTAAGAAGGATCTGAAATTGCGTGGGAGCCTGAAGCAGGACGTTCTCATGATTGCAAACAAGGGTAAGGGTAAGGGCAAGGCTTAGGCCGACCTAGCTGTAGGGAAGCCGAAGTTCAAGAAGCCAGGAAAGGGCAAGAGTGGGCCTGGTGAGACTAGCAGTAGCTCACAAGGCAAGACAAAGAGCAAAGAAAACATGGAGTGCCACCATTGCCACAAGACTAGGCATTGGAGGCGGAACTGTCCCGTGTATGCTGAAGATGTAAAAGCAGGCCGCGTCACTCCTGTTGGTATGTCTTCTTTTATTCATATGATTGAGATTATCCATGCAAGTTTCGGAACTTGGGAACTTGATACTGGTTGTGGTCTCATCTGTGTAATCATTTGCAGGGCGTAAGAAACATCAAAACTCTCAAAAAAGGTGATGTGGACCTACGAGTGGGGAATGGAGCAGGAGTAGCTGCCGTTTCAGTGGGAACATATGTAATCCAACTCCCGAGTGGATTTGAGTTATTTTTAAATAACTGTTACTATGTACCCTGTTTATCTAAAAACATTATTTCTGTTTCCGTACTCGATAAGGACGGTTTTTCATTTGTAATAAAGGATAATAGCTGTATTTTCTCTTTTAACGAAATGATTTATGGTAAAGCAGTTTCCATGAATGGGATTTATGTTTTAGATCAAACCACAGATATATTGCATGTGAGTAATAAAAAGGTAAAGGTTGGTGACAAAGATCAAACATATCTATGGCATTGCCGTATGGGACACATAAATGAAAAACGCGTGAAGAAGCTCATTGACAATGGGACTATCTCCCCATTTGACTATGCATCATTTGGCACGTGTGAATCATGTCTCATAGGCAAAATGACTCGAATTTCCTTCAAAGGTGTTGGAATGCGCGCTGCTGACCTATTAGGACTCATACATACTGATGTGTGTGGACCTATGTCAATCAACGCTAGAGATGGCTATAGATATTTTATCACTTTCACGGACGATTTGAGTAGATATGGATATGTCTACTTAATGAAGCACAAAAGTGAGTCCTTTGATAAGTTCAAGGAATACCAGAATAAGGTTGAAAACCAGCTGGGTAGAAAGATTAAAGCACTACGTTCAGATCGTGGTGGCGAATATCTTTCGAATGAGTTTGATCAACACCTTAAAAACTGTGGTGTAGTACTACAGTTAACTCCACCTGGAACACCTCAATTAAATGGTGTGTCCGAACGGAGAAATCGAACATTACTTGATATGGTTCGATCCATGATGAGTCACACGGTTGTGCCTGATTCATTGTGGGGCTATGCTCTTTTGTCAGCTGCTCTTATACTTAACCGAAGTCCGTCTAAAGCTGTTGACAAGACTCCATTTGAAATGTGGAAGGGAACAGTCCCTAACTTGTCCTTTATTCGGGTTTGGGGCTGCGAGGCTTATGTCAAGTGGAGACACGAGGATAAGCTCGGCCCGCGATCGGTCAAGACATACTTTATTGGTTATCCAAAAGGAATGTTTGGTCATTACTTTTATTCGCCTACCGAACAACGTGTTTTTGTTGCGGCTAGTGCGAAGTTTCTAGAGAATGAATTTCTCGAGAACAAGACGAGTGATCGAACCTTCGATCTGTCGGAGATTCAAGAACCAACAACCGAGCAACCGATGGAGGAAGATGTTCCTTCATCTTCTGCTGCGGTTAATATTCCTGAGGAACCTAGAAGGTCGGGTAGAGTCTCCATACCTCCAGACAAATACATTGGTATGGTCGAGGATAATGATAGAGACGATGTTTTGCTCCTAGAGAGTAACGAACCCGCTACCTATAAAGGAGCCATGACCTGCTCCGACTCAAAGCTATGGCTTGAGGCCATGCAATCCGAGATGGAATCTATGTATGAGAATGACGTATGGGATCTGGTTGATTTGCCTGATAAGGTTCGGCCTCTTCAGTGCAAATGGCTTTACAAGAGGCAAAAGGTTTCACTCAAGTGCAAGGATTGCATTATGATGAAATTTTTGCACCCGTAGTCATGCTGGGATCCATTCGGATAATCTTAGCGATTGCCGCTTTTCATGACTATGAAATTTGGCAGATGGACGTGAAAACCGCCTTCTTAAACGGTTATTTGGAGGAGGAGTTGTACATGGTACAACCCGAAGGTTTCATTGACCCCAAAAATCCTAAGAAAGTGTGCAAGCTTAAGCGTTCCATTTATGGACTTAAGCAAGCTTCTCGGAGTTCGAATCATTGTTTCGACCAAGTCATAAAAGCAAATGGTTTCACTCGATCGGTTGAGGAACCATGCTTTTATGTCAAGTCGAGTGGGAGTAAAATCGTTTTCTTGATATTTTATGTCGATGACATACTCTTGATAGGGAATGATATTCCTCTCTTTTCTTCGGTTAAGGTATGGTTAAAGAACAATTTCCAGATGAAAGATCTGGGCGAGGCACAACGCATATTGGGAATCCGTATCTACAGAGATAGATCACGACGGATGTTATCTCTCAGTCAGGAGTCTTATATAGATAAGATTCTTGAAAGGTTCAGCATGACCAACTCCAAGAAGGGGTATCTTCCAATGATGTCTGGGATGCATTTGAGTAAAGCTCAGGCACCCAAGACATATGAAGAGGTCGAGCGCATGAGTCGAATTCCTTATGCATCAGCTATAGGATCGATCATGTATCCCATGATATGCACACGTCCAGACGTGTCATATGCTTTGAGTATGACCAGTCGGTACCAAGGCAATCCAGGTGAAACACACTAGATGGCTGTTAAAAATATCTGTAAGTACCTACAGAGGACTAAGGATTGGGTATTAACTTATGGAGGAGAGACTAAGCTTTGCGCAACCGGTTACGCAGATGCTAGCTTCCAAACGGATCGGGATGACTCGAAATCTCAGTCTGGATTCGTATTTACTCTTAATGGCGCTGCGGTCAGCTGGAAAAGCTCCAAGCAGAGTGTTATAGCAGATTCTACGACTGAGTCCGAGTACTATGCCGCTTCAGAGGCTGCAAAGGAAGCTATATGGATGCGTCAATTCTTACACGGACTTGCCATAGTTCCTAGTTCGAATGACCCGATCACCATCTATTGTGATAATAGAGGTGCCATCTTCCAGGCTAAGGAGCCTAAGTCTAGCAACAAATCTAGACATGTACTTCGGAAGGCTCACATGATCAGAGATTACGTGGAGCAAAAGGAGATAGTGATAGACAAGATTGCTACGGATGATAACATAGCAGATCCTCTCACTAAACCGTTAAGACATGATAAGCATGTAGGGCACGTTACTTCCATGGGAATTAAACGTGTTCCTGAGTTGTATTAGCTGTTTGTATGAATTAGATACATCTTTTTCATATACTAATAATAACTTCATCGTATTGTTTTCATATTTTGTTTTTCATGTGGATTGTATGGACAACATTGAACACCACAAAGTGAACTGAATAACATTATATGTGTTTTGGTCCGTAATCGCCTACATGAGCTGATAACTCTGGCTATTATATTGTTAAGTCGATTGATGGTGGGTTCAACGAGCCATAAGTCAAACTGTTGACTGATCGATCACAAATACGAGTTATAAGGATACCTCGTAGGACATTGTAATTCATGACGACGTTATGGAGTCCTAAATGTTTAACAACATTCGGTGCCAGGTCGTGGATTGGACGTCCATAGTGTTCCTAGAGTCGATTCTTTTGACTATCGACTGTCTCTTGAGATTAAGGCAGTTTTTGGGTGACTTTGGTTTCTTTCTCACGGTCGACCGTAACAGGAGGCCAAGCAGATTTTTACTGGGTCATTTCATACTGTGCTTACATCTGCAGGATTCGAGTTGAGGAAAATATCCAACCCTTTATCAGGTTTTGTTATTTCTCAGGGCCACTCGAGGAGTAGTAACTGAAATGCATGGCCATGCTCGAATAATGATTCGTTTATCAGTTGAGTTACTCTCTAGTTGGGAAAACCACTCTTGATACTGATCACTTGTAAAATACGACCTTTGTGAATGCGGACTTTGCAAATTGTTTTACATTTAGTGGGAGAAATTTAAGGATATGAGAATCGGTTATCGCACATACACTTGTAAGGACAAGTGGGAGATTGTTGGAGCTAGTGTCCTCCACAGTTAGTGTGATAACAGCTAAGGTTCACATGGTATACTTTGTATTATAATCAGTTGATTAACGTTTATCGATAACGGTTGGCTTGCTAGATAAGTTTGACGTTATTGTCATACAGATGGCGGTGATCAACTGATCCCTAAAAGTCACACCTAAAGGATGTGTTTGAGAGATGTGATTATTTGAGAAAATAATCATATTGATGCCTTATTAAATGATTAAAAGGTTAGTCGATGTATTTGATTAAAAGGTTAGTCAAATGTGATGATGATACGATTATTTAATAACGATTAAATAATGTTAGGTGGTAGTTGAATATAAAATGTTATATTTAATCAATGTATATAATGTTGGTCTAAACTAAATGTAAACTGTTATATTTAAGATGGCGAATATGTATTACATGATATTATAATAGTGTATTGGTCCGGCATTACTCGGTTTATGTGACGGTCCATTACTAGTAATAATTAGAATACATATTACATTATGTACATATAAAATTATATGCTAATTACCTAATAGAGGTTGAGATAAATAAGGAAACTAGGCTTTTTGGATTTTGATTCTTTCCTCTTGAATTCTCACGGCTCAAGTGAGATAAAAAGAAAAAAAAATGAAACCCTAGACTACTCTAATGCTCACGGCACACACAAGTGAAAAAGAGGAACAAAATTCTGATTTTGAACTCTCTTATTTCATCTCCATATTCATCATCAATATACACACAAAATTAGAAGTAATTTTTGGGTATTCGTTCTAGCACGACGAAGGCATTTCTTGAACCATCTTGGGTGCAACGATTAGGAGAATACCTACTTTGGTATTTGTTCTTAGGCCTTTTTCTAGGACCGAAGGTTATTTCTTAATCTCTTGTTTATATTATGCAATTTCATTTATGACTAGAAATTCATATAGTTATAATTTCATTATAAACCGAAAAATTTAAAGGGAAGTATACCGATATTTCCCACAGGGTCCCAGGGTAAGTTCCAAGCTTAGGAAGTTCAAACCAAGTATGGGGCTTGGTTCTAAGGAGGGTCTACTACCTTTTTGTCCAGGGAACCTTCCTCAGAAAACGCCAGGAACACCTCTCAAAACATAATCCAAGTTCACCAGTCCTGTTCTCACCTATCCAGGAGCAGTTCAGCTATCACTATCAAAGTTTCTTCTTTTGGCCAAGCAGACTCGAGAGATTTTTTGCTCAGAGTTTGGGGACTAATACTAATCCAGTTTAGGACCAAAACACCAAGCAAAAGTCCACTATGTACCATATAACAAAGCAGTAGCAAGGCAACAAGAAACCTGTCTATTTCAGAAATGTTTTCTAATGTTTACTTTATTTTATTTTGTATCAGTTTGTAGTTGTTATTTTGTTTTCTTTTGAGGATCATTACTAGCCTTAGATGTGTTTGGACGTTCAAGATGTAATCCTATTGCCTATATAAGGCTTGTTTATAATGAATGAAAGGCAGATTTGAAGTAAACACAAAAACTGAAACCTTTGTTTCTGTTATCATCTCTTGGTTGTGTGCTTGAGAAACCTTCCATTGCTGTGTGCTTGGAAGTGAGCTTAGACCCTTAGCTGTGTGCTGGGATCAAGGTTCATCCCTCAACCATTGGCTTTGTGCTTTGGTTAAGGTTCTATCTCCTTCTTTTTGCATTCAGTCCAAACAAAAACAGAGCAAACTCCAAGTGTATGACTTTAGTTCTATTTATGTTGTTTTAAGCTTGTTTTCTGAATAATTCTGTTGCAAATTGGTTATCAGAGCTTTGTTTTGTGAGTTCATTTACCTAACTACATTAAAAACACAAAAATCAACCATGAGTGAAGAGAGAATTACAGGTCTTGAAACCACAGTTCAAAGTCTTGTCAGAACTGTGATGGAAGTCTCCAGGTCTGTCAAAGAACTTCTTGAGGGCCAACAGAACAATGACACAAGAGGAGGCAGAGGTTGAGGAAGAGGAGCACCTTTCCCACAAGGTGGAGGAAGGAGGAGGCAACCTGTAGATCAATTTGAAATGTCAGACTCAGATGGCTCAGATCAAAGTCTTCTCAGACAGCAAAACAAAGACATAAAGGTAGAAATCCCTGACTTTCTAGGTAGCATGAACCCTGATGATTTCCTAGATTGGTTGAGGTCTGTAGAAAGAGTCTTTGAGTTTAAAGGATACACTGATAGAAAGGCTTTTAAGGTTGCTATCATGAAACTAAAAGGTTATGCCTCACTGTGGTATGAAAACATGAAAACCTTGAGGGTTAGGGAAGGGAAAGAACCTGTTAAGTCATGGCTCAAACTGAAAAAGAAAATGAGGGCTAAGTTTGTATCTAGAGACTACACTCAGGACATGTTCATTAAGCTCACTCACCTAAACAAGACCAAAGACCTGTAGAGTCTTATCTAAGGGACTTTGAACAACTCACACTGCAATGTGAGGTTGTTGAGAAATCTGAGCAAAAGATAGCAAGGTTCTTAGAAGGTTTGGATGAGAGGATAGCTAGTAAAGTAAGGCTACAAAATATATACTCCTTTGAAGAAGCTATCAACTTTTTTTAAGGGTAGAAAAGTTGGGGAAAGGAAAAGCCAGTGCCTATAAAACACCTGCTAGAACCCCTACCTTCAAACCCTTTGTAGGAGTCAAGATAGGAGAACCTGTGGTTCCTACTAAGACTCCTTTCAACCCTAATAAAGGCAAGGTTGTTGATGCATGCCAAAGAAAAACTACCCCTCTCAAAAGGTGTTTTCAATGTCAAGGATATGGACATTTTGCTAGAGAATGTCCATCTAAAAGAGCTCTGAGCACCCTAGAAGTGATTCATTGGGGAAAGGATGAGGTGTTGGTCTGTGATGATGAAATGGAAGAGCCTGAGATAGAGGCTAGTGAGGAGTTGATAGAGCCTGATGCTGGGTTAAGTCTAGTGACATGGAGGATAATGCACACACAACCCCAACCCTTAGAAGAAGATCAAAGACACTAGATCTTTAGAACCAGGTGTACCATTAAAGGGAGGGTTTGTAATGTGATTGTGGACGGGGGTAGCTGCACCAATGTAGCTTCTAAAACACTAGTGGATAAACTAACATTACCCACCAAAGATCACCCTCAACCTTACAAGCTTTGGTGGCTGAACAAGGGAGCTGAAGTTAAGGTAGATCAATAGTGTGTTGTTCCATTTTCTATTGGTAAGGGATATGCTGATGAGGCCTTGTGTGATGTATTGCCCATGGATGCTTGTCACCTTCTATTGGGGAGGCCTTAGGAGTTTGATAGGGATGCTGTCCATCAGGGAAGGGACAACACTTACTCTTTCAGTTTTGGGAAGAAGAAAATCATCTTAGCTCCTTTACCCCCTATCCTGAAAGGGACCCCTCCACTCTTAACTGAAGCTGCTAAGGAAGTCCTGCTGTTGAGTGAATCAGAAATGGAGTAAGAGTTAAATAATCTCAGACCAGTCTATGTCCTCCTCACCATGGAGGTAGGGGAAGGTTCTAACCAGGTGCCTGAAGAGGTACAATCCTTACTGAAAGCCTATGAGGATGTTTTCCCTGCTGAACTACCTAGTGGGTTACCCCCACTAAGGGGAATTGTGCACCACATTGATCTGGTGCCTAATGCTGTCCTTCCAAACAAGCCAGCTTATAGAAGTGACCCCAGGGCAACACAAGAGCTGCAATCTTAGGTGGGAGAGCTGCTTAGCAAAGGGTATGTCAGGGCTGTACCAGCATTGCTAGTGCCTAAGAAGGATGGAACATGGAGGATGTGTATAGACAGCAGAGCAATCAACAACATCACCATTAAGTATAGGTTCCCTATACCTAGACTTAATGACATTCTGGATGAACTCAGTGGGGCTCAAGTGTTCACCAAGATTGATCTAAGACAAGGGTATCATCAAGTAAGGATTAGAGCTGGAGATGAGTGGAAAACTGCATTCAAGACCAAGCATGGGCTGTATGAGTGGCTAGTGATGCCATTTGGGCTCTCCAATGTCCCTAGCACCTTCATGAGGCTAATGACAGAAGTATTGAGGCCTTACTTGGGAAAATTTATTGTGGTATACTTTGATGACATTCTAGTCTACAGTTCAAGCAAGAAGGAACACCTACAACATCTGACGTTACTTTGTGAGGCTCTAAGAGAGAACAAGCTCTATGGTAAGATGGAGAAGTGCACTTTTATGCAACCTGAGGTTCATTTCCTTGGGTTCATTATCTCAAAAGATGGGGTAGCTGTTGACCCTGAGAAGGTTAAAGCAATCAGGGATTGGCCCACCCCCTAGACAGTAACTGAGGTCAGGAGTTTTCATGGGTTGGCATCTTTCTATAGGAGGTTCATTCAGGGGTTTAGCTCTATCATGGCTCCCATCACAGAATGTATGAAGAAAGGGGATTTCACTTGGGGAGAAAAGGCAGAGAAGTCCTTCAATACCATCAAGGAGCTGCTGTGCAGGTCCCCTATACTAGGCTTGCCTGATTTTAACAAGCTGTTTGAAGTAGAGTGTGATGCAAGTGGGTTAGGAGTTGGGGCAGTACTGGTTCAAGAGAAGAGACTCATATCCTATTTCAGTGAGAAGCTAAGTGGAGCTATGTTGAACTACTCTACCTATGACAAAGAGTTTTATGCCATAGTAAGAGCCCTGAATCATTGGGGACATTACCTGAAACCTAAGCCTTTTGTGCTACATTCAGATCATGAGGCCTTGAAGTTCATTAATGGCCAACACAAACTCAACCCCAGGCATGCCAAGTGGGTGGAATTTCTGCAATCCTTCTCCTTTTCAAGTAAGTACATAAAGGGAAAGAACAATGTAGTGGCTAATGCTCTTTCTAGAAGATATGTGATGTTGACATTCATGGAGCAAAGGGTCCTAGGCTTTGAGATCATAAAGGAACTCTACGTGGAAGATCCAGACTTCAAGGAGGAATGGGAGGTGTATTCAGAAGGAAAACTCAAGAAAGGAAGCAAGTACTTGACACAGAATGGGTTCCTTTTCCAAGGAAACAAACAATGTATACCCAGGGGTCCTTACAGAGGATTTCTAGTCAAGGAAGTGCATTGCAATGGGCTTGGAGGACACTTTGGAGTAAAAAAGACTTATGAGATTCTACATGAGCAATTCTACTGGCACAAGATGCTGGGTGATGTGCAAGACACTATCAAGAGATGTAAGCCCTGTCAACTAGCCAAGTCACAATTCCAAGCAGGCCCCTACACCCCACTACCTGTACCAAACAAACCATGGGAGGACATCAGCATGAACTTCATAGTGGCACTGCCTAGGACACAAAGGGGGAAAGATTCAGTAATGGTGGTGGTGGATAGGTTCAGAAAAATGGCATATTTTGTTGCTTGTAAGAAGACAGAAGATGCCATGGGGGTAGCTGAGCTTTATTTCAAGGAAATAGTAAAACTGCATGGGGTGCCAAGGAGCATTGTGTCTGACACAGACACTAAGTTCCTGAGTCACTTCTGGAGGTCACTCTGGAGGATCTTAGGAACAAGGCTACTCTTCAGTACATCATACCACCCCCAAACAGATGGGCAAACAGAGGTTACTAACAAAACTCTGGGAAGGATCTTGAGATGTATCATTGCTAAGTCACTAAAGGATTGGGATGTCAAACTATCACAGGCTGAGTTTGCCTTCAATAGGGCTCCATCAAACAGCACAGGTAAGACCCCTTATGAAGTTGTGTATGGTACTAATCCTCTAATGCCAACAGACATAGCCCCAGTGATGAGGAAAGAAATCAATTATGATGCCAAGGAAAGAGTACAACAGATGATGCAGATTCACAGTCAAGTCAAGAAACAGATTGAGAAGACCAATGAAATGTATAAGTCAAGAGCCAAAGGTCCAAAGAAAGCTAGGGAATTCAAGGCAGGAGACATGGTGTGGTTGCACTTAAGGAAAGAGAGGTTCCCAGAGAAGAGGAAAAACAAACTCATGCCTAGAGCTGATGGTCCTTTTGTGGTGCTTGAAAGAATAGGACCTAATGCTTACAAGATAGACTTACCAGGGGATTATGGGGTGCATGGAACATTCAATGTGGGGGATCTAAGTCATTACCAGGAGGACTCTGAGGATGAATAGGATTTGAGGGCAAATCTTTTTCAAGAAGGAGGGGTTGCAACAGGAGTTCAATGCCAAGTTCAAAGACAAGACCAACCAACCTATGATCAGTCTAACCATAATCCAATATCAACCTCACCCTATGTCAAAAGCTATCTCAATGCCTTGTATAGTCCAGGCCCAAGCAAACAAGCCATGACACGAGCCATTGATAGCCAAGACACGAGCCAGGGCAAGCCAGGGCAAGCCAGGGCAAGCCAAGACACAACACAGACTCACAAAACAAGCCAGCAAGCCTTCAGGGAATTCAGTCAGGGAACCAAGCCCCTGTGCTGTACCAGCATTGCTAGTGACTAAGAAGGATGGAACTTGGAGGATGTGTATAGTCAGTAGAGCAATCAACAACATCACCATTAAGTATAGGTTCCCTATACCTAGACTTAATGACATTCTGGATGAACTCAGTGGGGCTCAAGTGTTCACCAAGATTGATCTAAGACAAGGGTATCATCAAGTAAGGATTAGAGCTGGAGATGAGTGGAAAACTGCATTCAAGACCAACCATGGGCTGTATGAGTGGCTAGTGATGCCATTTGGGCTCTCCAATGCCCCTAGCACCTTCATGAGGCTAATGACAGAAGTATTGAGGCCTTACTTGGGAAAATTTATTATGGTATACTTTGATGACATTCTAGTCTACAGTTCAAGCAAGAAGGAACACCTACAACATCTGAAGTTACTTTGTGAGGCTCTAAGAGAGAACAAGCTCTATGGTAAGATGGAGAAGTGCACTTTTATGCAACCTGAGGTTCATTTCCTTAGGTTCATTATCTCAAACAATGGGGTAGCTGTTGACCCTGAGAAGGTTAAAGCAATCAGGGATTGGCCCACCCCCAAGACAGTAACTGAGGTCATGAGTTTTGATGGGTTGGCATCTTTCTATAGGAGGTTCATTCAGGGGTTTAGCTCTATCATGGCTCCCATCACAGAATGTATGAAGAAAGGGGATTTCACTACCTTTTTGTCCAGGGAACCTTCCTTAGAAAACGCCAGGAACACCTCTCAAAACATAATCCAAGTTCATCAGTCCAATTCTCATCTATCCAGGAGCAGTTCAGCTGTCACTATCAAAGTTTCTTCTTTTGGCCAAGCAGACTCGAGGGGTTTTTGCTCTGACTTTGGGGACTAATACTAATCCATTTTAGGACCAAAACACCAAGCAAAAGTCCACTATGTACCATATAACAAAGCAGCAGCAAGGCAACAAGAAACCTGTCTCTTTCAGAACTGTTTTCTAATGTTTACTTTATTTTAGTTTGTATCAGTTTGTAGTTGTTATTTTGTTTTCTTTTGAGGATCATTACAAGCCTTAGATGTGTTTGGACGTTCAAGATGTAATACTATTGCCTATATAAGGCTTGTTTCTAATGAATGAAAGACAGATTTGAAGTAAACACAAAAACTGAAACCTTTGTTTCTGTTATCATCTCTTGGCTGTGTGCTTGAGAAACCTTCCATTGCTGTGTGCTTGGAAGTGAGCTTAGACCCTTAGCTGTGTGCTGGGATCAAGGTTCAACCCTCAACCATTGGCTTTGTGCTTTGGTTAAGGTTCTATCTCCTTCTTTCTGCATTCAGTCCAAACAAAAACAGAGCAAACTCCAAGTGTATGACTTTAGTTCTATTTATGTTGTTTAAAGCTTGTTTTCTGAATAATTCTGTTGCAAATTTGTTATCATAGCTTTGGTTTGTGAGTTCATTTACCTAACTATATTAAAAACACAAAAATCAACCATAAGTGAAGAGAGAATTACAGGTCTTGAAACCACAGTTCAAAGTCTTGTCAAAAATCAACCATAAGTGAAGAGAGAAGCTTGTTTTCTTGTTCCCTTGCTGCTGCTTTGTTATATGGTACATAGTGGACTTTTGCTTGGTGTTTTGGTCCTAAACTGGATTAGTATTAGTCCCCAAAGTCTGAGCAAAAAGCCCTCGAGTCTGTCTGGCCAAAAGAAGAAACTTTGATAGTGACAGCTGAACTGCTCCTGGATAGGTGAGAACTGGACTGGTGAACTTGGATTATGTTTTGAGAGGTGTTCCTAGCGTTTTCTGAGGAAGGTTCCCTAGACAAAAAGGTAGTAGACCCTCCCTAGAACCAAGCCCCATACTTGGTTTGAAGTTCCTAAGCTTGGAAGTTACCCTGGGTTGGCATCTTTCTAATGTTTACTTTATTTTAGTTTGTATCAGTTTGTAGTTGTTATTTTGTTTTCTTTTGAGGATCATTACTAGCCTTAGATGTGTTTGGACGTTCAAGATGTAATCCTATTGCCTATATAAGGATTGTTTCTAATGAATGAAAGGCAGATTTGAAGTAAACACAAAAACTGAAACCTTTGTTTCTGTTATCATCTCTTGGCTGTGTGCTTGAGAAACCTTCCATTACTGTGTGCTTGGAAGTGAGCTTAGACCCTTAGCTGTGTGCTGGGATCAAGGTTCAACCCTCAACCATTGGCTTTGTGCTTTGGTTAAGGTTCTATCTCCTTCTTTCTGCATTCAGTCCAAACAAAAACAGAGCAAACTCCAAGTGTATGACTTTAGTTCTATTTATGTTGTTTTAAGCTTGTTTTCTGAATAATTCTGTTTCAAAAACTAGAACACAGCTTGTTGGTCATCCAATTGAAGCTACTCTTATAGAGAAATTCGTGGAAATCCTAAGACCCGTTTATGCAAACCATCTAAGATACCAAAA